>VWYH01004685.1:49041-92023 GCA_013399365.1 Pampusana beccarii | reverse complement strand
GTGGGAATGGGTCAAAGCTGCGTCAGGGAAGCTTAAGACAGAGCTTAAGAGCAGGGTGGAATCTGAGGTCCATGGTGCAAATGTCCTACGAGGATCAGAATTTATGGTCCCTCCCACAGAGAGGTCCGTGGAGTATATTTGTACTTGACATCTTTTTGAAAGGAAATAAAAAAAATCCACCTATATGATAAAAAGTATGCAAAAGGAAAAAATAAAAAAATACACTGTGCTACATTTGGTCTTAAACCAAAGTATTTTTTACCACTTGAGCATTTTGTTCAAATCACAACTGCAGATGAGTAAGAGAAGCCTGTAGAGAAAAACTCTCAGACAAACTGCTCTTACCATCTTCATATTCCCTGGAAACAAAGATCCACAGGATTTCAGACCTGTTTGTTCAGCTTTCATAATCAGCCTTATTTCCTCCTTGTCCTTCACACTTCAAAGTACATCCAGAGCGCCCTTGATAGTCCAGGTTAAGGTGAACATACAGAGTCAGAAAAGAGTCACAGGCTGGGTGACAGCTCGCAGTAAAAAAAAGTGAAACCACAGACTTCATAATCAACTCTAGCTATGAAGGAGGTCTGTTGGCTGTAACAGAATTAAAATTTCAGTCAGCTTCTAGGAGAGATGGAGCTGCCAGTGCCATGGCATGCATGGAGAGGAGTCTGAGGCAGAACGAGGCAAAATGTGGTGGTTTTGGCTAACTGGTACAGTAAAGTATGGTCAGGGAGGGGGAAAAATTGTGGAGCTAGAAGAGAAGAAGGAACCTTTCCAGATATTGGGCAGCACAGCAAAGCCAGGAAAGCCTGGTTTAGGCAGCCCCCTGTGTGTAATTCAAGCTGAACACTGATTACCTTTCATGTTGTGCTATATTATCCGTTAGTTTCTAAATGATGATTATCATTTCCATGTGGAAGATGAAAAGTTTATATGTTTGAATTATAGAAATGAAGTGTTTTTATGGAATTAATGTACTTTTTCTTGTGTTTTGACTGGAGCCATTTTCAGCCTGCCATTCCAGTTATCAGTGAACCCACAACTAATCCATTTTTTGGGTTTATAGGTTTTTTTAATTTTTTTTTTTTCCTGTCCTACTCTAGATCAGAAAGTTATAGCAAGCTCATGGAGAGATGCCCAGAAGGGCCGTGCAGGTTTATGGTGGAGGAAAGATGCAGGCAGATTGAGCGGCTCTACTGCAGTAAATAGTACTGTGGATTTCAAGGCAAGTGAACTCCGACAGCTAAGAAGAGAATTGCTACTACTAAAGTAGGTGTTTATGGCAGGTACATGAGAGAGTCACAACTCAAAGAAAGCTGCAGTGAGCTGGGTTTGCAGCTGGCCAGCTGACAGCTCTTAAGCATTGCTGGCTGACGTACCAAGTTGCAGGATAAACTCCGATAGCTGGGTTAGGCAGGTAAAGTGATGTCCCTCCAAGGAGACCTGCAAACACCGTGATGAACAGACCTCCTTCTCCCAGTGAGCTCCTCACCAGGGAAAGGATTTCCATTGCTGGAGACAAATCACAAAATCACTTCCAACTCCTGCATGAAACATTGTTTCTTTCCTCTCATTACCACTGAATACCTATTTCCCTGTGGTTTGTAAAAGGCTTTGTAAGTAATTCTTCAGCATTTTATTTCTCATCAAGCATTACTTTAGGAGGAGAGGAAACCATTCCTTGAAAAGGCAAATTTCAAAGCAAGGCCTGATGTTTCTTTTCACTCTTTTTTTTTTTTCTTTTTTTTTTTCCCTGACAATTCAGGAAAATACAATAAAAACACTCTTAGAAAGAGAAGCGGTTAGGACCTATTTTCAAAACTTGTAGTAGGAAAAGACTGCTGAGTCCATGACAGCTAGGCTTTTTTCAGTGTATTCATTTTTCAACAATTTTTCAGCCTGTTAATTTGTTTGAGATGAGGACAGTAACCTGTTCCGTGTTTTTGTGCCCCCAAATCTGGACAGTGAGCTCTGTGATGCTGGGTCATGAGTCATTGCGAGGCTGACACTGGTTATGTTAACACATCATAACTTTTACAGAAAAAAACAAGGAGAGATATAAGGACTTTCTCTTTCAAAAGGACAGCTTTTCCTCCTGCTAGGCTTGGATAGTAGTCATGATGATCCACTTATTCATAACCTCCACCTCAATTACTGTGGTTCAGTGTACCTGGGAATGGAACCTCTACCCTTAAGGGAGCCACAGCCAGCTCAGCAGCAGGAGTGATGGTGATCCCAGAATACACCTGGATTTTTTACAAATCGTATTTTTTTTTATGCCTGCATAAGCACTAAGTAGTATGTTACACAAGAAATAACATATGATGCAGTCTTCTTTGTGACTTGTCTGGCTTAAAACACACAGCTCATCAGAAAGAGAGGTCTTGAAAAATTCCCAGGCCCTTCAGTATGCCTGCAAAAGTGCATGAATATCTTTCTCTTTATTTGAATCTAGGCCAAATTGTAAAGACAAATACCCACATATTTACTGAAAAGTTGGTATCTAAGAAGTTTTGCAGGTGGATGTGGTAGATCAGCTTCTGACACCTGAATCTCGGCTGTTAAAAAAATGGGCCAGTTATTTGGTAACTCACAGGTCTATTTTTTATTAGCTTTCGTGACATTTTACAATGTGAAGCAGATTTGACCTGGTGGCAGCCTTAGGACAAGCTCACACCACAATATTGTTATTCATCATAGTTCATCTTAGCATACAGTTCTGAGTGGACACTAAGAAAAAGCATAATTTTAAAAGCTGTGGCCTAACAAGAGTGGAATAATGCTTCTCCTAAAGAAGAAAGTATAAGCCAAAAAAAAAAAAAAAGGGTGATCTAACCATTTGTATCAATCCCAAAACTATTAATGCTGTCACTCTGAAACATATACAACCCTCTCATACTTTCTGTGTATGCTTTAGAAGAACATTTAATGGAAAACATTTGTGCAATGAAGATCTCAATACCTGTACAGTTAGTAAGGCATTACACAATAACAATTGCAACACAATTTCTATTAATTATGTTATTGCCTATATTGCCTTAGAACATGTGATACGTAATCATTTTGTACACCTTTCTCTAAAAAATACAAATAATTTATTTGCCTGTGAGCATATATCTTCTGAATAATCTCCCTGGAATAGGTAAGAATTATGAATACAAACCCTCTACCCAGGTTTCCGGATTATTTCATACCATTTAAAATTCCTTACCTTTTAATTTTCTTTTCTTGCCTCTTTAGATCATCTCCCATTCAGCCATGGTGCCTACTAACAGTGAAGCCAGCTGTTCCTTAAATTAAAGAGCAGCACAGCAACAAGTATGTGTAAGTTTAGCGGGTTTAACACATCATGGCATGCATGTGTCTGTCTTGATGTAGGTTCTGGACAAGGTACATTTCGTATAGGTTAACCTATGTGCAATCCAAAGAGTGCTGTATGGGATTGCTGTGTGTTACTTGGAAACACTTAAATAAAACATCGGGATGCACGGTGCTGCAGAACAGCAGCGTTCCCCGGTAATGCACTTGAGATCTCACAGTGAGGGTGCAGGATTCGAGCCTGCAAGTGCTGAGATGTGGCAGATTCACTCCAAAAATATGCACATTTACATGGGCTTTTTACAGCAAGTTTTAGCACCCGGGTTTCTAGGATGTAATTCCAAAATAACTCTTTCCTTTTCACTTTCTTCAATTTCCTTTCCTTCCTACTCACCCATCTCTACCTGTTTCTTCAATTCCTAAAAATATGCATAATTTTAATAATTTAATAATTAAAAATAATTTAAATAAAATAATTAAAAATAAAAAAATAAAGCTTTCTGCTTTAAATACAGGGTGTTTCAAAAATATGGACCCAATAATGAAATATACATCTTTGAAGTTGTGTCCAACTTTTTGAAAAACCCTGTATGTCTTCCGTTCTTTCATTCTTTCATTCTCTTTTTTTTTTTTTCCTGAATGCTCTTCTCCTTCTGCTTTCTTTGCTTTCAGTGATGAGATACATTTGTGCCAACATCTCAATTTTTTTTTCTCTTGTTTTTTTAAGCCTCTCCTCTTTCTCCGCATCTACATTCCCTTTATAGCACCCTCATATGCTTTTTGTGCCTCTCTGGATCTTTTTATTTTTCTTCCTGGCCTCTGCAACTTTCTGCTTTCTAAGTTTTTCACATTCCTTTCATTCTTGTCACACATTCCTCACTTTGAGACAGCGCTGTAGCTGAGAAATGAAGGTACCTGAGAACGTCTGAAACAACGTTTTATTCAGCTTTCTGAAAGAACCAATTTCTCAGGGAGATCAACATTTGTACTGTCCCCTTCATACTTATACTAGTAGTAACTGCAGGTGTCATGCACAAAATCTCCATTTTCACTGCACAAATGAAGCTCAGTTCCTTGTATAATTGACCTTTTATTTTTTTTTTTGTCTTTCCCCTGCAGGTTTAGTAATGGTTTCTGTTTTGTAAAGCAGCCATTGTCCCGATAAGTGGTAGTTGTTTGAATTTCATCTTTCTTCCCATGTTGCCTACTTTGTCTCTGCAGATTTTTATGTACTGACAATCAAGTTTTCACATACATGCATTGCCCTACAAACTTCTCATCTCAACCAACTTAGCAGGACTGGGAGAATTAGTGCAGTATCTTTTTATTATTTTTTTTTTTTTTATTTCCCCACGATAAATATTAAGCTCTTCTCTTTTTACTTCCAGCACATATAATTAATGAAGCACTGTATTACCCAGTCATACAGCATTATTCTCCTGATTCTGACTTTTTCCTTCCCCTTTTTGAGGATTTTTTTTTCTGACTGCAGCTGTGCAGCCCTATTGAACACAGTGTTGTGCTTCAGTAAGGGTGCTTGGGCTATAAAGGAGAACAGGACCTAGCTCAGGATTGTTATTCTATATTATTTTTCTCCTGTCCTGTGTTATATGTCTCTTCCATAGATTCTTTGCTTTTCTGCTTCAAGTCCTACTGGTTCTTCCCTAGCCATTCTGAACATCCATCGCTCTCTGCCCTGTTTCATGGTGTTTCATCTGAACTGAAAACAGACTACTGTCTCTCCTGCAATTTAGAACGAAGCAAAATAAACCCAGATGAAAAATGTATATCTTGCATCAACCTTACCTGCTTTTACAGCTACTAAAGGTATAGGATGGTAAGCCAGTATCCACAGATAAGTCTCCTTATGTACAGAGTGACACAGGTAATGAGAGGCACACAGGCTCAGGCTTCCCTTACATACAACCTAGTTTAAAACTAAACTAGCTCTAGGATCCTTTTTGGCCAATGAAGATAAGTAAATTCCCTCCAGGTTCACATCCCGAGACTGTTACCTAAGACAAGTGAAATCTGTTGTCTGATGGAAGTGCTTGTGCCCCATGGCACATTTAGGTGTTGATTATTAGACACCTGAACTTAGCTGAATCTTAGTACAGAGTGGCTAACTTCAAAGAAGCCGCCTTTCAAATAATAGATTGCTTTAATATGTATAAATATTTAATGTCAGATTAGCTAATGCTTGCGTGCCAGGCATCATTGCAGGCAGATAGCATTTATGGACTTGTTTGTGTTGCAGTTCTGACAAATTTAAAAGAACCTCTAAAACTCAGCTCACAATTTCACTCCTATGTATGTTTGAACCAAAAAATAAGGCAAGTGCAATCTCTTTCAAATATAAAATATTGAATTCAGGAACAAATATGCCAAGTAGTGAGCTCCAGATTCTATTATTTTGCGTTTTAAAACAGTGAAGTCACAATTAATTGCAGAGGTAAGTCTGCAAGTGCAGTTCCTGACAATGGATGGTGTCCAAATATCGCCTGTTTCAGCAGGTGTGCATGCCAGGTTGTGCGAAAAGAGAGACAAAGAGAGAGAAAAATTAATTGTTAGGTTCTCAGTTACCAAACCCCACATGGAAGCCCTGAAGTACATTCTGTGTTGCCTTTCTCTGCTTCTTCTGATGCTGTGCAGGAACCATTAGATGTGGAGACACAGAGTCAGAGCAACAAGGACTCCTGCAAGGTTGTACTCGCGGGCATGACACACAGCAACGTCTGGATTGGACTGCAGTAACAGATCAAAACATTCAGCTTGAGGAAGTTTATGAAAGGCTAGATGATGCTTCGCTCTACTTCTAGCTCAGACTCCCTTTGGTAATAGACTCCCAATTTTGTTTTGTTTTATTTCAACCTTATAGACTTCTTACTTTCCTCATACAGGTAGTCCTTTCAAAATAAAAGTAACTGAATAAGCCAGAAAACTAAACTTCTATCCGTCAGCAATAACAAATATATAAAATACCAACTAACTCTGGGAGAAACCTAGGCTAAATCAATTTCTAACATTTACCACACACTGAAGTACTTGCATAAAATTAAATATTCAAGACAGTTATATATGAGGCTCAGGGAGCTGGGGCTATTTAGCTTGAAGAAGAGGAGACTGAGGGGTGACCTCATTAATGGTTGTCAATATGTAAAGGGTGAGTGTCACAAGGATGGAGCCAAGCTCTTCTTGGTGACAACCAGTGGTAGGGCACAATGGGTACAAGCTGGAACACAGGAGTTTCCACTTAACTATGAGAAGAAGGAGGTTCCACTTGAATACGAGAAGAAACTTTTTCGCAGTGAGGGTAACAGAACACTGAAACAGGCTGCCCAGGGAGGTTGTGGAGTCTCCTTCTCTGGAGTAATCTCATCTGGGTGTTCCTGCTCTGGTGTAGGGGTTAGGCTGGATGATCTTTCGAGGTCCCTTCCAATCTCCGACGTTCTGTGATTCTGTGGTTCTGCGGTTCTGCGATTCTGTGAATATGTGCTGAGATGGTGTGAGTATCACGGTGAGGTATGAAATGCTGCCAACACTGAAGAAGTAAGTCACCCCAAGCCAGGTACCAAGCTCAGGCATCTGTCTCCAGGCTGGGATGCCTGGGGGCAGGCAGCATGACCTGCCATGGGTGCTGAATCACTCCTGGACTCGTCTTATGAACCCTAAGGTGACTCATGCCAGCTGACACTGACATTCTGTGAAGGCTTAAGGAGTTGAAGTCTTGCATTTCCAGGTTAATACATCGACTCCAGCGAGGCTAAGCTTTCAGATTTTGAGATCACTATGTGCCTTTTCATGAGTGATGGGACTTAAAAATGTTAATGAAAAAGGCAGCAGAAGAAAATATTTTCTATGTTGTGCTGTGGCTTCCTTGTACATATTTCCTAGAAGTACATCCTGAGCACCTACGGCAGAAAGAAGCTTAAAACTACAAATCTTTACAATTGCGAGGTACTATATATTGATAATACATTTATTACGAATTCTGGTAAGTACACAAAGATCCATTAAAACAAAACAAATAAACCACACTATCCCCATAAGGCCATGCCTTTTCCCTTTTTCTAGTGCCTAATTCCTTTTTCCTGCAGGATAGATTATAATATGTTTTAAAGAAAATATATTATATTGGCTATGTACCCTGAGTATCTCCAGTCACATGGGTAGACTGCAGAATTAGAGATATGATACCACATCTTCTTCCTCTCTCTTATTCACAGAGGCATCAGTGAGGAGGGGATGTAAACTTAAACCGTTCCTCTTCCAGCACTTCAGCATCTAAGCACTGTGTGCTTTGCATTTATGAGCTTAAAAATATTTGATCTTGCACTTTCACCAGTCTTAGGACCTGCTGGGGAAGAAGCGGACAACCACTCAACACTGTATAATGATCCTCATTAAAATGCAGGAGGTGCATTGAGATTCCTAATTCTGTTACAGCATGGACAACAAGTTCATTTGTGTTAGTCAGCTTTCCACTTCGAGGTTAAACAAATCAGTGAATAGAAATCTGTGTGGCAGCAGAAGGAGGCACTACAGATGATGATGCAGGCAACCAATTCCAGGCCGACGTTTCTTAAGACACAAACCCCAACCTTTTCTCCACCTTTCCAGGAGTTCTCACTACTTTGGTCCCTACATGTTTTTGAATGGTTTCTGCCTTTCCCTAACCCTTTCATTCAAAGGCTTGGTTTGGAGGCCCATGCAATGTATTTATCTCTGTGTCTGACTCTTGCAAAATATGCTGTATGCGGAGGGCAGCTGAATAAGCCACAGTGCACTTGTTCTGCCTCTTTCTATATTAATAGACCTCGCTGTCCCCAGAGCTGCTGTTTATAATGATAACCAGATTGAATAACATACTGTATTTTCTCCACCAGGGCCACCGAGGGATTTTCCCTGTTGATTTGGTTAACCTATCACACTGCTATTAAATTAAGACAAAACCCCCTTTTAGCTAATGATGCAACCTGCACTCCAGGCCTTCAGCCATTGTGCCATCCATCTGCTGTTTTTAAGAACCACTTTCCCTGAAGGGAGATGGTGTGTTGAGGCTGAATTTACCACCTGCCACTTCGCTCAGGAAAAAACCCTTCCACTCCACACTATGGATCAATAGTACTGGGACACAGAAAGCTTTATAGAAAAACTAAGGATTATGCCATTAGCTGGTTTGTCTTTCTGAGGACTAATCTTTATAGGTAAGGGGTAGAGTATCAGGGTGCATGGAGCAGAGGAAAAGGAATATTGGTCATTTTTTTGCTTCTAGTTGCCGCCGACAATGTAAGACACAAAGCCATCCTAAATTTCTGACCATGAGGTCTTCATGACTACTCCTACCACACTTTCTATCAGTCCTGCTGGGAGGATGAACCATGTCTCAAGCTCTACACTGGTCCACCTATGAAAATGCAACCCAAATGTGTATTCAAGTGTTTTAGTAAATTCTTCACATACAATATGATGGTTTGGCATGGTCAGACATCATAGAGGGTTAGCAGTTACCTGGAATAGGGGGCTTTTGAGAGGAGAACTTAACCTGAATGTGTTTACTGAGATTTCTGCAAGGTTTTAGCCATTAATCTTCCAAAGCTCAGTGCTCTGGAAGTCTTTGCATGGGTTGGACTCATGGAGAGGGATAGCTTTGAATTAGGGACATATCACTGAAACAAAGCTGAATTTTGATTCTGTGGTGACTTGACAAATTTTTACCCATTCTTCTCTAGAGTGACATCAAAACTGGCTCTACCTTGGTTTTTTTGACCGCTGTCCTTAAAACCTTAATTTTTTTGGTGACTAAACACATAAGACAGAGAGACACTGAACATAGTTAAAATTGCTACATTTACTAAAATTGTACAATTCGATGATTCGCATCTGAGACACAATTATTTAAATGCTATTCTAATCCACTCAGAATCAATGGATAAATTTGTATCTTGGAACTATCTTGGTAAAAAATTGAATTAAATGTTATTTAGCAGTTTAATACAAAGATATTTGTTGAAGAGTCTGCATTAATATGAAGTGGGATGCAGAGGTCCTCATTTCTTGCTCTAACGTCTTAGTTTCTTCACCAGTTCACCTTAACTTTTTCATCATAACTACCAAAAAGGAAGAAATTCACCCAAAGTCTGATTTTCTTTCCCTGTCCTGCTGTCTGTAATTTGGGAACGTGTATTGGATTAGCCACATTACCGAAGTGATTTTTTAATGTGAAAACCTATTTTATTAGTTCATTTACTGTAAGGCCTAGATTAATAACAACCAGTCTCAGGCTCCTAAATCAACTAAATTAATAACTTACATCGCAGTGGAAAACAACTCTTAAGTGAGCTGAGTTGCTTGCTAGAAGTGCTTATCACCTTCCTTGAAAAAAGTCCAGAGCTCCTGACACCAGCCCCTCATGAAGTGTTTAAAATTTTGTGGGCTAAGTCTCAGCTGAAAGCCAAAAGGGACCTATGATGCTAATGGGGTCTGACATCACATCTTCTGCAGGCTACATAGCTTTTCCCCAGGTGTTGGATTGAGAATCTAAATATTTCAATGTTGACAAAAACTTAACATCACGAAATCAAATAAAAATTTAAAGATAATACCTTGACTACTGTGCTCTTTGTTTCACGCAAACATCCAGGCCGGCTTTTTTGGAACAGGGTACTGCCTTTCACCATCTAGATCTGCCTTGATATGCCTAACAAGAAAACATTCCTTCCCAGAAGAGGTGAGAAAGTTGTTCTACAAGAGCAAAACTGTCCTGTAAGAGTCGATTTTCAGCTTCAGCTAAGAAACTGCATGCACCATGGTGGTATCAACCCATGCAAAGTCAGTTGCAGAAGTCTATTGCGTGCTTATGGGGCAATTCAGGGCTGGACACATAAAAAATTTGCATTTGCTTACTTGGCCAGATAAATCCTTTTCACTCTGTTTCAACACTGTAAATAAATGAATTGCAAAGGTGTTCCATAAATTAATGGTTTGCCGATGTAGTTTTTTGTGCCCACAGGGAAGTAGGAAAAGTCCCCCTCTCCCGAGTCATATAAACAAATATTAAATCAGTAATCTTCCAACTGTTGAGAAATCTACACTTCAATGTTTCTTAAAAGCTTTTTCGTAGAAATAATCTCAAAATAAAGGATTGTAATGAGTTATTACTACACCTGTTCCAATATTCTGGAGGAAGCAGTGCTGCATTGTGTAAGTAGTCATACTGAGCAGAATAATCCATCACACTCAAGTATATTTGCTGCAGACAATAATGAGATTTTATTACCGCAATTTAAATTAATAGTTTCAAAGCAGCTATGAGAAAACCACATGTTAACAAATACGAGCAAACAAGCCTCTGACAGAATAAAATGTTAAATTAATGTCGAAAAGTGAACTTGATGTCCAAATAAGGAGTGTGGGAAAGCATTCCTGTTTATATGTGACTGGCATATGTTTATTTTAGTGCCGTTCAGTTAGAAGTTAGAAACCTTCAGTTGAGCTGATCAGGATATATTGAGTTTTCATTCAGTTTTACTTGACAATACCAGCTGAATGTAGTTGAATATAATACTATGCAAGATCAGTCTATAATGCCGTCTTGTTTTAGCCACTGCCCTCGTTCAAGCCTATTTATCATGTGTGTTCCAGGGAAACTTCAGTAACTTTTGTCTGTGCATGAGAGTGAAATGGCTGAATGCTCTTTACCAATGAGTAAATGAACTGATAAGACAAAACAAAGAATTACAAAATGCACTTTTCCTAATGGAATTTTACATTTTATTTCTTCCAGTGTATAGCAGGATTGGAAAAGGACTCCAGAAAATAAAGCAAAAACTGTTGTCCTAATAATATGCTGTTAAGAATAATCACACTCTGCTCTTTGAATTATGTATTGACATGGTCACAGACTGGATCTTTGAAGCCTTCAATGAGCCCTCCAGGAGAAACCAGAGAAGCAACATCTGTAGTTTCTCACATTTTTACTTGAGGATGAGAGAGGGAAAAAAGAAGGGAAAACAAACAGCATCTTTTATCAAATGGCCTTAAGGGTTCTCTGTATATATTTCAATTAGGAAGAAATAATGTATAGGTCCAAGGACTCTTTTAAGAGCCCTCTTCAGGACCAAAATAATGAGATATTTTGTAGCAGTCATTTCGGATGGGAAGTGGTTTGAAAAACACAAGGTGATTGTACAGGTTTTACTGTAAAACGAGGTATGTTTTATCACCACAGAATGTCACTCCAAAGAATAAGGAGAATAGCCTGGAGAATAAGGTAAAGCAGTGTTTCTTGCTGTTATCCTCAATATTCAGGTAGTGAAACAGTCACAAGTCAGAGAATTGTCCAGTGTGTTTTCAAAGGCAGCTTTCAAAAGCCATTTTTTCCATTAAAACTGTCAGCTTTGTAATAAAGTCATGATTTCAAAGCAGAGCAATGCAATACTCTGGCTCAAATCAATGATGGGTTACATGTTGTATGTTTACGTATTCTCAAGCCTTAACACTAAAGCAGACTGCAGACCTTTTTTTTTAGAACTTCAATGTAATAAGAAAGAAAACCACAGTAATGATACTAAAAAGAAAACAGCAATTGGACGCCTCAGGAGGAGTCCTTCTCTTTAGGTCTAGAGGTGAAAACTGGAATTCTTTCCAACAGTCACATTTTGTTTCAGCTGTAAATTTCTGGTCTGGATGTAGAAAACAGACAATGATGTCCTTTGATTTATATGATGAAGAGAGACAGTCTTCACTGTCCTAAGAGTTAGTATGGAGCAACTCGTGAGTCCTCCTGGTAAATAAAAGGCAACCATTTTTTCTTACACTCCACACATATGTAGGCAGATTAATGTTCACTTATGTAAAACCTTTGTGTCTAGTGCATCACAATAGTCTAGTACAATGATTTTTTTAAGAGTGGGAGTTATCCTGATATAATCACCATAACGTGCTTCTCAGATGGGTATGCCAAAGCTTTTTACCCTTCTTAGATTTGTAAATATACTGTAGATTTTTTTTTAAAGACAACCTTTTAGCATACACGTGTGTGTATATATATACATATATATATATATTTTTTTTTGACATTGAGAAAATGTCCTGCCAAAATTGTGAACACCATTTATTTAAAAGGAAGATTAACCCTGGGAAGAACAAACAGCAGGTTGTTTGATGAAATTTTCATACGTATTTAACATGTAAACAATAACTAGCCTCTCTGTTCAAGAGGTGAGATATCTGCTTTCCAGAGGCTGCTACTATCAGTAACAAATTTCTAGTTCATTCTCTGAGCAATAATTTTTTGATAAGACGATGAGCTACCTCCAAGGTCCAGCCTGTGGTAGTAAGGAGGCCAGTCTGACATTTAGGTACTAATGTGGTAGATTACCTATGCCATTTCCTCAGTCAAGTGAGAAGTCCTGTAAGACAATCTGAAGCTCAAATGAGACATCAGCCAGGATACTATTTTTAAATTCTCCAGGAAAATGTAATACCTACAAACTTGCAGGCTGAAAATGTTCAGAGAAGGGCAACTAAGCTGGTGAAACGGTCTGAAGAACAAGACTTCTGAGGAGCAGCTGAGGGACCTGGGGGGGTTCATCCTGGAGGACAGGAGCTGAGGGGGGACCATCTCACTCTCTGCAACTGCCTGAAAGGAGGTTGGACCATGGAGAGTGTTGATCTCTTCTCCCACATAACAAGTGTTATGTCAAGAGGAAATAGCCTCAAGTTTTGGCAGGAGAGGTTCAGATTGGATATTGGGAACAATTTATTCCTGGACAGGGTTGTTGGGTGTTAGAACAGTCTCCCCAGGGCAGTGTTTGAGTCATGATCCCTGGGGGGGGGGTTAACAGACACGTAGATGAGGTTCTCAGGGATGTGGTTTAGTGCCAGAGTTAGTTTAATAGTCGGACTCGATGATCTTGAGGGTCTCTTCCAACTGAAATGAGTCTATGATTCTATGATCTCGGGATGTTTTGAAACCTGTATGAGAACATGTTGGCTCGCACCAGTAGTGTTTGCATCAGACTCTAATTAGGGAGTAGATGTCGAATCTTTTCAGACTCGATGGCATGAGAGAGATCCACGAGTGATTCCTATGCTCAAGCACTTTTCGGTGGGCAGGAGACCATTGGTGGTGATAATTCAAAGGGGCTCTCTTGGAGCAGGAAACTACAAATGTTACAACCCTGTGACAGCTCTGAGCAATCATCACTCCTATATTCCAGATCCTGAGTGCTAGTGAGTCCAAGTCCTAGCGTTAAAATAACAGCTTTGCCTCATGCCTGTGGCTTAATAACTGAGATTGTTCTTTTACGGGGGTGGAAAAAAAAGACCTTCCAGATACAGGGTGCGAATAGGACTCTACCCTGATTATAGCACTAGACTGTGAAATCAGCCCTCCCTCTCACCTCTGCCACAGCGTTGCTAGAAAATTAACACTGAATACGGTCACAATGAAGTGGATCTTTGTATTACCGAGGCTGAAGATTTTTCTCAGGTATTTTTTAAACCTCAAATGTATTCTTCCCTCCCAAGGCATTTGCTCTTTCATTAGCATATAAAAAATAACTTGTGATATTTAAAACAAACATCCATTTGAACATTTTACATAGTATTACTGTTACTCTACCAAAGAACTTTTGAAATTAAGTTATGTTTCATCACTGGACCAAATCTGCAATGCTTCTTATCTAGCTGTTATAGTGCCATGTGAGGGATATAATATTTTAAAAAGAAGATACAAAAAACAGAGTTAAGTCTAATACACCCCAAGAAATTGTGTGGCCAGTGTTGAAAACTGCATGTTGTTACAATACTGCTCAATTTAGTTTGAAAAAACGAACGTTCAATCATCTTCAGAAGAGAATCCCCTCTCCAGCTTGCACAAACAAGCAAACTTAAAGCACGTGAAAAGTTACAATCACATTAAGCTGCAAGTGTACTTACCTTTGATCTGGGAGGGGCTAGAGAGATTTACAGGGACTTGCTCACTAGGAAGGTACAGTGAATTTCTAAGGAGAAATTCAAACAGGAGACTTATAGACTCAAGGTGCTCACAAGGATGCTCCTTTACAAGGCAGACTATGACAGCAAACTTTACAGATATACTCAGAGAGAAACTTGCTGCTCCGCAAAAATAATTTAAAAAGGACAAGCAAATTTAAACTTTTATTAATGATAAAAAACTCTCAAAGATCATTATATATTGAGCTGGATGTCATTTAAATAATTGCCTGGCTAGAAGCAGTGAGATGGAAGTAAATGTTTCTAACAGTGGTTTAAAGTTTTAGTACAGAAAGGTTTTGAAATGCAGTCACAAAGAGAGAAGTAGAGGGATTTTTAAGGGAGGTGTATTGTGAGGAGGAGAAGAATCACAGTTTGGGTTGAGTGTGCAATACTGAACCAAAATGACTCCATGACTCAGGTTTAAAGTTCAATGGGTCTACTTGGAGAATATGCTTGAGCTGGTAAAGAGCATGAGACATCCCTTATCTAAGAGGTATCCATGCTTTCAGAGGAGATAAGATTAATTCCTCACAGACTGTGTAGCTAAAGTGATCACACATGTATGCTATTTACTCTGAAAAAATATCACAAGTGTTGATGGTTGCTTGACATTCGTTGGTATGTTTAACTAATCAATGGAGGAGCAACTGGTTGGAAAGCTAATGCCACAAGTGGTGGGAATGCAAAATCTTTTGTTTCCTCATTTGTTTACAACAGGGGATTTCTCTGAAGGTGAGCTTTAGAGAGCTGTAACTGTGTCTCTGCCTAAGAAGTATCAGAAGTTTGATTCTGACTTTTTGAGGGAATGTCTTCCTTTTTTTGGGATGGGAAAAAGTGCAAACAGCTTCAGAGCAGAATGACCTATTTGCATCAAAACTGAGTAAGAAGTCATTCTTCAGAAGAAATCCTGTGGCTATCAAAATACCGACATTCGTATGATGTTGAGGGATTTCTGCGAATGATGGGCAATCCACAGTTCTGCTGTTATGGGTCTGATGCGTTTCTGTCATTAAACTATACTATATATTGCTAATGCCATTGCAAATATAATTTTTATAAAAGAAGAAAATGTGTCTTGCAGAAAATAATGAGGTAGTGTCAGGATAAGGTGTCCAGTATGTAGGAAAAGTAGTTAGGAAACTCCAAACTGATGTTTACTGAAGACTGTAGGACTGGACATGTACTTAATTCAAAAAAATGTTATAAAACGACAAAGTGCGGTACCACCATACACTTAGTGCTGAGTAACCCAGATACCACTATTGTGAATGCAGAGGAGGCTGTTTACTTGCAAGAGTTGGGCTGAGTAGACCTGTCCTGTGCTTCTCTTTGGGATGCATACAGACAGTGCTTCTGGAGAGAAACTGGTAATAGCACTGTATATTTTTAATATGAAGATAATTAATCTAATAGTTAATACTGAGGTGTTACTATTTTTCGGCGGAGTTTTGGTGTGCACCTGCCTAAGCTTCTCTATTTAAAAAGAGTGACCTAGAATAACAAAGGGTTTGTCAATCTTCACGTTTATATACTCTGCATGTCTTTTAAATACAGTAGGTATATGCAAACTAGCTTTGAATGCGTTTTCCTTGTAAATTAACCCATAGAGACCTCTGCATTTCTGAAGCGTGTCTCATAGAGTGTCACTGTGCAACAAAGCTACTTTGTTGTCTTTGTCCACAAACAAAAAACATGTGAACACTTTCCAGCTACTCAGTATGAGCAGAGCTCAGGCTTTGGCTAATGTCTGCGTGTTTTGCCACACAGCTCTTAATATTTGCTCTCTTTCTTTCAAGCAAGCTCAATGCATTTCCTCACGGTGCAGCTTCCAATCATAAGCACATGCTGCAAGGGCTTTTTGTTACCTAGCTGACAGGTGCCAGGTTACACTAATCCCAAATATTATCTTTACTAAAAGCAGGGAGAAAAAAAAATTCTCCATAGATTTAATGTTCTATCAACTTTCTTGAGCACCTCAAACTTTTTAGAGCAGTTAGATCAGAGGGATTTTTAACTACATGTCCACAGGATTCCTTCTCACATGATTTAGAATTTTCTTTTTTTTTATAGTGTCATTGTAGAGATCAATGGCAAGGTGCAGGTATAAGAGAGCACGTTGTATTTCCAGAAGGCACTCTGGCGAGCTAATGAGGGCAACCACCTCCAATTTTCTGCTCACATCCAGCAGATTTACATGCGAGTGTAATGAGGAGGAATGACAACTTTGTCATGGAGCCACTTGTGCAGAGACAGTTTTAGAAGCAGGTAGAATTTAGATTTTACTTAGTATAGGGAGATGAGGAGAAAATAGCTCATTAGAGATGTAGATCTAGAAATAGTCAGACCAGACAAGAAAAAAAAGATTAGTTGAGCTTTCAGAACTCCAGGAAATGAAGTTGGATGTTTGGGTCTTGCCTGAGACTGGATGGGTAAAATAAGTGGGTTTTTGGAGCAGTTTGTCAGGTCAAACGTGGCTTCTGTGACTGAGAACACAACCTGATGGATAGGTCCTCAATTTGAGAGATCAGTTTTTGTTACTGTTGTGTCCACTTAACACATGGAAGTGTTCAGAAATCTGGTCTCGAGTCCTGGCCAAGTATTCCCAGAGATCTGGACCTTAATTGTAGTAACTTGGATCGTGGGTAAGCTTGAGATCTTTGTGAGCAAAAGAAAGTCTAAGAGTGGTTAATTTGTTCATGCTCATACAGCCCTTTTCTCTACAAAGATTTATAGCTCTATTAGTACCACTATACCCACAACACTGGAATAATTGGTGGAATCTTTTTTGTCTAGAATATATTTTATAAAGATCAGCTTTAAGCCCATTAAACTATTAATATGTCTGCAGAGATGATCTAAATATTTCCTGGCTCTTAATTGGGCTCTTTTTTTCAAAACAGTTTTAATTAGCCTCATTCGTCAAAGCAAAGCAAGCTTTGCTAATGCATTCAGACCTGTGATAAAGTCTAGTAAGCTGTGGAAAAAGAAAAATCTGCAAGCTAAAATACATGCATTAGCATATCTTTGTTTCCTTTTATTTCTTGCACTTATTTATTAATGATCGATTTTAAACCAGATAATTTTCCATTGAGCCGTAGATACAGATGCAGACTCAAAACAAGTCTTTTAAAAAACTGCTTCCAGCAGCTGGTGGCAGCTGCAACACTTTCTGCTCTTGGAAATTGAACGAAACTTAGCTGATTTTGATTTCTTTGTGTATGAATTAATAGAACTGAACACATTGAGGCTGTAAATATCTTTGCAAGGTACCTAAATGATGACAGTTATTCCTGAGAATTAGAAGAGTCCTTGTTTTCTTACTCATGCTAGGTTCTTAAGTAGGCTAAGATTAATAGCCTTACATAAAAAGGCAAAGCGGGAACTGTTTACTCAGTTTAGGGACAGGATGGGAAAAAGTGGTTAATTATTTTTATAGCAAAGTTTTAAATTAATAGTTTTCCAAAAAATTGTGTGCTATTAACACATTAGCAGCAGGTGCTAAACCACCACATGTGATTATTCTCGTTTCCTAGAGCAAGATTTGGTAGTCCTGTGGAATTTTCTGTAAAAGCTGCTTTGGTGAACAATCGATGTATTTACAACAGGGGAAGGTTTCTGGTTTGGTTGGGAGGCTAGGCCTTTTTGGAAACATGTTCAGATCGAAAGATACTGATGAGTTTTCTTTGAACAAGTTAACATGAGTTAGCCATTGTGATTTTATAATCTTCAATAAATAATACTGTGATTTTTTTTAAGGTGCTTTTCAGAAAAAGCAACTGTCCTGGCCATAGGAAGTGTTCACTCTGATCTGTGTATTGCCTCTTCATGGCAATAATTCTCTGCTCTCTTGAGGTATCCTCTGTTGTGTGCCTGAGTGACTTTTGTGAAAACATGTCTCCTACAATCTGAAAATTTTTTCATCTTGTCTCTCTGCTGTTGTCTCTCTCTGATGTGTACCTATGTAAACACATACGTCTACAATACATGCACAAAATCCAAATAAAAACGCACTGCTGGAATGCTTGGCTCCTGATACAACTGGGATCTAAACAGAGCTTGAGGATAAAGTAGTCTTGCAAAACTGTCACAGAAATTTTCCATCCAAGGTGCAATTATTGCTCATCAGCCTGTCCACAGTGATGATGATGAGGATATACAATCTAGAAGAGAAAATGGTGAGAAAGCATGGGTGAATTGACTTATTCTGTTAATGAAACAAATGCATACTAAAGCAGATTGAAATTGTTATGGAATAATTGGTATAACTGATATAAATAAGGCTGATTAAGCTTTTGGCTTCTGTAAAAACAAAGAAGGTCCAAGTCTGTGGAAAGCATGTGCCTTACGTTTAATATGTTGAATGTAGACAACTGATGCTTTCCAAATACAAACTGCCAAGTGCACAAAGAGCAAAGTTTAGTCAAAGTTCATCCTCAGGTCACACACTCAGTGCAACCATCAATCTGGACAACCTCTCAGTAACCTCCACATACTTCCAGACAAGATCTGGGATCCTTTGTGTCCTGATTAGAGCATGCAACAGTTAATTTGCTTTAAATAGGAAATTAAACAGTCATGTAAAGTGTTATATGAGGGTCATAAAATGATTTTTGAGGTGCATGGATGAGGGCTCTTTGGGATTCTTACTCCACGTTTTGCTGCAGCAAAGAGAAAGAGGAAAAGAACAACTGTAGAAAATAATTACAAACTCTTTGTGATGAAAAGTTATGAAAGAAAAAGCCTTCACTGAGTGTTAAAACGTCAGATTCTTAAATGGTTTAATTTTTAGAGGTACTGTCTCTCCACCTTGCTCTTAGGAGGCCATTTAGAACTTGTGAGCTGCCTGCTGGAGTCTGGTGGGAGCACTGCAGCTTTGAGGCTCTGCCAGAAGACAGCTACATAAAGAAAAAGCAAGCAAGAAAAATTGTAAAAAAGCAGCTGAACGTGTCCTCCACACTAGCATTGGAAACAGGGTGACAGCCCAGGTGAGAAAGGGACACTGCTTGGGTTTTTGGTGATTTTTTTGGACGCTGCAAGTTCCATCAATGTTAAGACTTTGGAAATCAGTGTTGGCTGAGTGGGGAGGACAAGAGGGATAGAAGAGGCAAGAGGTCAGTGGAGAACATGGGCAGCTTGATGGCATGAGTGACATGGGACTTGAATCCAGGTGAGGCAGAGGAGAGGAATTCCATCATGGATTCTAAAATAAAGACAGCCATTACTGGAGAGGATGGCCTTTTGTGAGTGGAGTCAACATTTTCCTGCTATTGTTCATGAGCACATGTTTTGTCTATCACCATCAAGGTTACTGATGTTTTAAGAACATTTTTCTAGCTCTTTTCTTTCTTGGTCAGTGAAGTCATTGAGGTGATTCCAGACAAGGGTTTTCTGAGGAGGTGACCTACTGATATATCTCTTATCATTCAAAAAAGCAAACAAGAAAAGAGATGTAATGGGTTACTTCAAATTTTAGAAGGAAAATAATAGATTAAAACCCAGGCTGCTTCATTTCAGCAAGATGAGATTTACAACTGTTGAAATATTAACCTTTAAAATAATGATTTATGAATGATAGTGGAAACATTGACAAGACCCCTTGGTGTACTCACTAGCGTTACAAAGTCCTGGTATATGCAGACCTGATGAGATAAAAGAAAACTAATAAAAGAAAAATAAAACACTACTGTGGAAGAAAAACTGTTTTAATCTGTTTTAATATCAAATAACACCAAAGACCTGATTCACATACCTTGAAAAAGGACAGTGGCATAGAAACAGAGGTAAGATGAAACAAAAATAAATCAAGTGTTGATAATAGGTGACAAGCAAGCCTCTGAAGATATGGTGATGTGATTCAGGAAAGCACTCAAAAGTTTGCAAGTTTGTTCTTTAAATCTCTCTTACCTAGATGTTGGGTTTTCTTGGGAGATTTCACTGCAATTGGGTTTCAGTAAAAATAAATTTTTCTGGCTTATTTCCTGTAGATGGTGGAAACATGAAGAAAAGCAGCAAAACTAGAAACACAATCATTTAATTGATCAAATAATAAACAGTTTGGCTTTTTATGCTGAGTAATTACCTTTTTTTTTTCTTTTTTACTGTGTTCAAGTCAGTTCTTGCAATACTGTGAAAGTAAGGAGAAGCTTTTACTACTCATCTGTACAGTGCTTTGATACTACCCATGCAGTTCTAACTTTTTTTTGGATAAAACATGACAACTTCTGAATATTACCAATTACACTACATCAAATGTTTCTAGGGATGAACGACATAGAGTTGCCGGAAGAGGACATCATTATGGCAAGAAGTGACAGGTATGCTCAGTTTGAAAGGAAAACCGTGACGCTTCTGACTTATGTGAGCTACAGATTTCTAGCAGGTTACTGTAGACATGACACTGTGTCAGATACGGGTGCAATTTTTGATGTGATTTCAGCAGCAGTGTAATTAAGGAAAATTGTTGGTTTATCATGAAACAAGTTGGTTTGAAAACAAGTTGGTTTATCATGAAAGTTGGTTTATCATGAAAACAAAAATACGGGACCAAAACTGCTGCAATGTTTTACAATTCTAGGCTGTAACAGCCACATACTCTTTTTTTTTTTTTAAATCTTTATTCCTTAATGGGCATAAAACATGGATAATTTGAAACACTTTAAGAAAATCTAAAACCACAAAGTGATTGTGATTATTTTTAAAAATAAAAATGCTGGCATTTACACAGGATGGTTTGTAGGTCTCATGCTGTTCTTTATACCTGTGCTAATAACATCACACATGCAGAAATTTTGGGGAATTTTGATCCAAAAGTGTAGCATTATCCTGAATGTGCCTGGCAGAGGATGTGTGTACTGGGAGACAGCTAGCTATTATAGCAATTTTTCTGCTTTTAAAGATCCTTCCACCCAACATCCAACCAAGGAGTGTTAACTTCCTTGTATGACCAAAGCAATATAATCAGATGAATAAATGTCAAGTAGTCAGAAAAAAGGAGCTGCAGATCAACCACATATGCATTGAAAAATTCTTCTAACAATCTACTTAGTGAGTACTTATGAAAATTCTCATGTTCATGAAAATATGGATAATTCTTGGGTTTATGAAGTTCTAGATTGTTTCCTAAGTGACTGAAGAAAACAAAACACAGAATTGCAATTTTTGTAGACAGAAATTGCAATTTGCCTCATGTTCCATAATTCCTTTTTGGAGTCTGTCTGAGCTGGGATCAGGGTCTTGTAGCAGGGATGGTAATGGTACCCAGGGTGGGTAATAAATGGCACCTCTACTCTGCCCATTCAAAGTAGCTGTGGCACAACAAAAATTACTGAGGGGTTGGCTCAATGCAGAAGTAGCCCAAACCAGTGTGCTCATTCACTGGGGCCATGAATTTTATTCTATTGAAAGAACTCTGGTGACTGGAAAAAAACGCATGTAAAAGGTAACACCACATTCTTTTAAACTATTAGTATTAACATTGTGAACTACGTAACCCAAAAAACCGTTTCTAATGTATTAAATAAATACTGGAGTGTTTTATTGCTTAACTTGCTCTGCAGTGGTATATAAGTAGTCTGAGTCTTTAAGTAGAAATAAAAGCATCTGCAGGGTATTCCCAAGGTTATAATTTCACTGAGGATTTCTCTGATGTCATAAACCGAAAGTGTTTGAGCTGTTTAGTCATAGGATCCCCAAGATGAAAATTATAGCCTTGTAATGCACAGCAGGCAAGACTTTTTACATTAACAGCCTTAAGTGGGCCATCTGTGACGATTATACCTCCTCTAAAGACTCAGGGTTCCGGTAAAATGATTTTCATACCTACAAAATGAGTGTTTTTTTCCCATCTGTTTTTGCCATTTTCTCTCTGAAAGAGGAGATGTCACTTTTTACTCAACCAACAAGAAGACGTAAGTGTTACCCAGTTTAAATTTGATCACAAAAGAGGAGAAAGAAGGTTTGAATTACTGTAGCTTTTATTCTGGCTTGGATAAAATCTCAAAGTGCTGTCACTCCAGTCATACCCTCCCCTGGCATCAGTGTTGTAAGACATATCAGAAAATAATCATACAATTCTGACAAAGATAAGCAATGCTGAGCTTACACTGAACATACAGAAAAGTCACCAAGCCCTCACGTACTGTTCATATCATATTTATCTTTCGGATCTTGAACTTAGAGTGGCAAATGTGGGCTATCACAAATCTTGCAGTTGACAAAAAAACTATCGTAGCAAAACCTTATTATGAAAGCAAGAGTAACCTCCTGTCATCATCAAAGCTGTTTGTTTGTTTGTTTGTTTGTTTTTAAATTTTGACAGATCTTTGTGGATTTGTATAGGTCATCCTGAAGACTAGCATCTTTAACAAAATATTCAAGAAATAAAATGCAAAAAGAATAGTGATTTTAGAGAATACAATCCACGTCTTTGTTCTCCCTTTCCTTGATAGAGGATAAGTGATTGTGTACCTCTGCATTTAATTCTGTGTAACAAAAAGTTAAACAGAAATAGAACTAGTGCATGAACACGCTTCTGTTGTGTTACTTAAAAAATACGTGAAAAAAATCTTGAGAGACCTGTCAAGTAGTGCATTGGCATGTGCTATGTTTTATATGCAAATTTAATATGTAAGTTAATAATTTCTTTACTGTATATTCTGTGCATTATATATCTTTGTGGGAGAGAAAATGCTTGTGCACCTCTGGGTCAAGAAATGAGAGTTAGAAATTGCCTGGCACGCAGCAGCATGGTATGCTAACACCAAACACCTAAGCCAACACTGAGCACCCATACCACTTGACATGATAGCCAGAAATGGTCTAAAGACATTAGCTTGTAAGAGAACTTCTAACTTCCCATTTTGATTAAGAGTGGAATATGTTAACAATTACATATCTGTATATTTATATTCAAACATATTTTAAAAACAATACATATGCAATAAAACATGTTTGTTTTACGTTAAGTGTATAAATACACTTACATAGACAAATCCTTGAATTTTGAGGAATTCTGGATCAATCTTTTTCACCATCAATTGCCTAAAGTTATCTTTGTTTATTCCTCTCCTTTTTAGGTATGCTATGGAATGTTATCTAGTAGGTCACCAAGAAAAAGGATATTAAAGGAACACTATGAGGGAAAAACATTTTTAAAGAAGGTTAGATAATCAAATCACTTAAGAAAAATGCTATCACATATCACTTAATGTTTTCCTCATGCAACATTTATTTCAAATTGAAATTTAGTTGTCTTTTCCACAATAAAAATAGGATTTTAGTTTTGAACTTTCCTGGTTACAAGAAGATAGATAGTTCAGGAAAATATGTTATTTTGCAGAAACTTATAGCCAAGATGGGCAAGGCTAATATTGGCCACAAAATACGAACTCATTTGCCAATCATTTCAAACAATGGATGAATGGTTTCCATCAGCGCTCACAGTATATAATTTACTGAATATTTCAGGCTATGCTTTGGCATCTTAATTTCTCCAGCAGTTCTCCCATGTCAGAGGCAACTGACTACTAGCCCAGTCATTTATATTTCCAGAGTGAATTAACAAAAGCAGCTTTCATGGTTTTCTTTGGTGTTTCATACCACAGATAAGCCTGGTTGGAAAAGTAGGTTTATATTGAATCTCCATTGAAAAAAACTGTAAGATGATTTATTGAAAAGGATTTCACATAATGACTGCATTTGGTAGAGCTGAAAACTGCTTTGTTGGTTTTGTAAATTTGTGATATTCCCAAAGCCTGGGGATGAACTCGCTCACTTTGGCCCCTCCTCTTGTGACATCAATCCATTACATTAAAAAAATGTTCTGAAACAGATTTCCCGTGTTGTTCTTTTATTTCCCTAAGGACCAGTGTGTTACAGAAAAACACGCATGGAAGTTCAGAGCAGAGAATTATTGTGTCTAATCTGTTACTGTTATGTGAAAGATCTTTTTTTTCTTTAAAAAACCCTCTGGAAAAGTCCAAATCTAGGATCCTGTGAAGTGCAGAGCACCTGTTGATGCTGCGTCTGTGGTCACAGCTGTTTTCTTCAGTGGGCACTGATGGATTTTCATCAAGACTACAACATTTTCATTAGTTGTCTCCACATAAACATGTTCCTAAAAACCAACAGTTCAGAGGAATGAGTATGAGACAGTAAAGCAAACATCTCACAGCTCTGCTGGAAGGATCTCAAAGGAGAAGGGGTTGTTCTCAGCCGAGACAAAACCACGAGTCGTGACTTTATTCTGAGGCAAGAAATGCTTGCTTTAATTGGCAGGAAAAAAATAGCTAAGCCCAACATCAGTTAATGAAGGGAGTGAACACCTGAGAGAGGGTAACATGGGATTGTTTGACAAATGACAAATGTTGGAGATTAGATGGAGAAATTAACACCCGAAAAACACCCAGAAGCTGGTGTGAGTGCCCTGCTCAGTATTTGTATCTGAGAATTCTTTTATCTGAGCGCACAAAAACTCAGAAAAGCTTCTTTCTCTGGGTTACCTTGCACCTGCCCTCATGGCCTGTCACTTTCAGCTACTCAACAGACAAAACCAGCCCTTACATAGAGGAAAGAATAGAGAAATACTAAAAGCGACTGTATAAAAACTCAATGCTTCCCTTGGAATCTGCAGGAAATGAAAACAGCTCCCTGTTGTTGAAAATGAAAGAGTATTGTTCTGGAAGAGCAAGAGCCATTAAGCCAATTACACATTTGCATTGATTTGGTGAAAACTGAATGAAGTTATATTAGTACAAGCCAAACATAAACTAATTTAAATGTGTTCACATAGGGGATTTCACCAGTTTAATTGATTTAAAACTAATTTTGTGCATAAACAAGGCCATACATCCTTTTTCTTCTCTTTACAGGCTGAAAATTAGGTAATCATTTCAGCTTGGATTTTGATAACTCTACATTAAAAACGTAGCTGTACTGCTATGTAAGCATGAGTCTTCTAATAATTAATACCCTGTAGGCCCTTCCAAAAAGAGACATCAAATTCAAACTTGTCTTTATAACCAAATCTCACATGCAACGGGTTGGATCCAAACCTGGGTCTAAGCCACCTTGGCCAGCAGGATCAGAATCACAGCATTGTGGTTACAGGAGGGCCAATTTTTTTCCTTATTTGACACCTGTATTTTGCAGTATAAGTAGGTAATATGATGTAAACTCCAGAATAATGCTCAGGAAAGCATGAATACAGTGCCCAGAAGGAATACTGTCCAGAAGGAGTATAGATGTGTTTAAAAAACTGGGACAATGCTGCAGACTTACTATATAGTAACACGCATGTATACATGCAGAAGGAACAGAGAATCTGCAGGAACCTGGATTTGTCTTCTGGAGAAAATTTATTGACTCGTTATATTAAATAAATTTAGACAAGCCGGGACTAAGGTTTCCTATATTTAAGTGAAGTTCGATGTGTTTCCTTTAAAGCAGAGATGCATCTATAACATGCTAAAACTGTTGAAATTTACTTTTATTCTTCATGCTTTTTTTTTTTTTTAACCCAATAGCTACTTATTTGTTTGTCATAATGAGATAGATACAATTTACAGTATTTTATTATAACTCATATTATATTTTACTTAATTAACATATTAAAAATTACTTAGGATAGCATAATTCATAATAATGATGCAGACAATACATCAATCCAATTAAAAATGAAACACTTGATGCATTTACTTGTTCAGAAATGCAGACTTTTTTTTTTTTTAATTAAAAACTTATCGACTGTGGTTTCGTGAGTCATTTTCTGCCCCACTACAAATGTTTTCATGATGAAATATTTCATATCCAGTAAGTAAAGATGCACTATTTTCTCATCATCAGAATGGTCTGCAGGCTGAAGTTGCTGTCATACTCCCCGAGCCGTAAGCCAGCCTGTAAGTCTAAATTGTCTTTTCCCATAGTACCGTTTTGTTGGTTCTTTTTCATTGCAAATAGCTGAGGGACTTTTTCGTGTGAAAAAAAATTAATTCCTGTCAGCGAATCATGGCCCTGTTTTGTTTCAGGGCTTTCTGGGAGTCCCTATGATGGATGCATTTGTGGATCCTGACACCTGCATCGAAACAGTTCAGGCTGATGAGCCTTTGTTGTGTGCTGCTCTCCTTCAAGATACTCACTAGTCAAATAATGAAATTTTAAAAATCTGAAGAGAAAATTCTGTAGGTCAGAATTTTGCTGGCTCTCTAATCAGCAGAGATCACTTCTGGGTGGAAAAGTCTTGATTTTAAACAACAGGTGGTAAACCTCTCATAACTTGGAAACTCTCTTCCTGTGAAGCAAGAAGTAATAAAAAGGCAGAGCTTGCAGAGATTTGGAAATATTTTTACAGCCTAAGAGGGGATGTTAGAAACAACCCACACATTTGACTCTGGTCTCCTCTTCGGCCACTGAATGTCATAATGTCACAAACATGCTCCTTATGTTTCTAATATAATAATAAAATGGAGTCAGAAAGTCATTTATTCACAATAAAATCAACTTGCAATTCAAGTTATGTAGGAGATGGTCAAAGACCTTTCCCCTACTCCGAAAGATCATGGCACTTCCTATCCTATTGTGGTTGTGAGGGATTTAATAGATGTATAGAGAGACTTGATGCCTGTCGCTGTATTGAATTTGCCTATTACATTGAAAACTCATTGGGTCAGAGACTGCCTGCTACTTTGTGTACAGTGTTTAATATAATGACAGAATCCTTCGCTACTGAAAAGGCAAAGACATAATACACATTGTTGATCAGGATAATCTCAAGCTGTGATAAAAATTATCCCTCTCAACAGTTTCTTTGCTTGAAAACTAATACTGAAATTAAGAAAATGAAGTCCTCAAAATTTGGCATTCTGGTTTGTTTATTCAGGCTCTGCTCAGTCATTTTAAGATATTCTCTGTGTTTATCTCAACTTAGGCTGTCTCAAGCTTAGAGAAATTTCACCGTAATCAATGTGTGTTTCTTTTTTTACTTGTGTACCTCTGCTTTCATCCTATTGTCATTATTTCACACCTCTTTGGGCACTGCCTCAGAGAGCTCTCAGCCCAAAAGATAAAAAACACTAGAAATGAAAGAAAATGAGGCAATTGGAATATGGTCAAAATTTCCATGTAACGTCTTTAGCTTGTGGTATATAAAAAGTCTAATCCACTCCTAGAGGTGGAAAAAATTTCAGAAGTGTGTCCTATATCTGTATTACCATTTCAACTGCAAACATGGAATTGGAATTGTCCTTTAATATTTATTCAGCTATAAATTTGTAAGGAGCTGTATTGATGGTGATTCACAACTAATTATGCTGCATCATCTCTTCCCAGCCCACATTTATGTTAACTTTCAAACATACTCCTGGAAGTACACAACTGCGTTGGCATATGTTTATACCCAAGTGCGTTTACAGTGTCTAAAGCATATTTAGAGTTGCACAGTCTTGTAAACACACACCGATTCTGCAATACTCAAACAAATTTGTTTTAACCTGTTTTACTCCCAGACACCAAACCTAAATTAGTAACCAGTTTAGATATCTCTGGTTGTCTGTTTCTCTGATGTAATGACTAGACCGAGGCAATAACAATACTTCTTTATGTTATTCAAGTGTGTATCGGGATTCAGGGGGGAGCTAGATTCAAAACACAGTCCCAGGGCTGAATACAGAGATCATGCATCTTTCTATAGCAACTTTATCCCGCCATTCCCAGAGCATTCACTGCACAAGAAATACTGATTTTCACCAGGAAATAAGGTTGTTTCTTAAACCTAACACACGACAACATTTCCAAGACGCGCTTTCAAATCAGCTGTGGCTTTCCACGTTACACCTGTAATGTGTAAATATGTTGGAAAAATAAACAGTTAAGTTCAAGTTTAAAACAAAGCAAAACAAAACAAAACAAACAAAACCCCTGCCCCATCTGTCAAACTGTGTGTATGACATCATCAGATATTCTGCACTTGTTTGCAGCCATTCAGACCAACCTGCCCCACAGTCTGAGCTTTGTGCTCCCACTCTCTTTACAGGCTCAGCGGGCTGGAAAATTACCACATGCTGTCACAGTTAGCTCAGCCAGGTCTTGTTATCATTGTTTCCAAGGAATCCATTCATTCCATTATTTTACATATTGGGCAGACATCCTGCCACTGAGGCTTGGGCTGCACTAACTTGAAGGGCCAAACATTAATGGGTCCCTATTGTTCTTGGAATAGCGACGCAATACGTGGGAAAAAATGCCCAGACAGCTCACTGACATTGGTTTAGGACCTCTAGACTCAGGGGGTAGCCTGTAAAGAGCTTTTATGTAAACAGGACTTCAATAAACAAAGAATATCTCCTCTGTCAATATTCATAACTCATAAATTTTTCCTTCTCTTCCCTCTCCTTCACCCCCTGGAACAACATAACTCTTCAGATACAAAGAGGCAAGAGAGTGGTATGGATGGTCAATGCCTCTTGCAAAGCCGATCTGTGGGATGTGTGCAAGAAACCGTGCTACAAATCCTGATTTATAAGGGATATTATTGAGCTCCCGTGTGGAAGAAAGTAGTTTTATTTCAAGCTTGCTCCAGTATCTGTGTGGCTGATAATGGAGCATGTGATTGTGTAGATTTAAAGCTTGCGATTTGTGTACGCCAGAGCTGATGTGTCAAAACGAAAGTGGAGAATGCCTGTCTGTCTTTCCTGGGCATGGAATTGCAAGTAATGGATTGCACTGATGACAAATTTTGTTCTCCTTTTAGGAAAATAAAAAATCAAGCAATATGCGGTACATTTTGAGCATTCAGAAAACAAAAACCCCAAACCAATAGGATAAAGAAGAATGTGTCCATGTTATGTTGTTGCCTCCCTGATTTTGAATTTTTTTGTGTTGTTTGTTTGTGTTTGGTTTTGTTCTGTTTTTTGTTTGGTTTTGTTTTATTTGTGTTTTTGTTGTCTTTAGGCCAAATGCTATTCTCAGTCATTTCCCATGCACATCCTTGACTTCAGCGAGACCACTGGAACTTTGTTCTGATTTGAAGGAGCTTTTATTTGGAATAGCTCCACTGGTTCCACTTCTTTCACCCAGCTTTACCTCACCACAAGCAAGACGAGGGTTAGGATGCAGTGGATGGGAATTGGCAGAATGACTCCAAACAGGAGACGTCCCTGTCATCACCAGCAGTAACATTTCAGGGGCCCCACTCTCATTAGAAAGAGGTGCTCAGTTGCCTTAATTTCAATGGAGTGAACCAAATAATATTAAAAACATCTCACTCAACAAGTTGTAAAATGCTTCATTCCAAGAGGGAGCCACTTTAGAAATTGCTCAAAAAATAATCCAAAGAGAGAGAGAGAAAATTTCTCCAGACACCTGGGGTATAATTGTGTGAATACACCCTCCTCCTTCTGGTACCAGCCTGGCCCTTGGGAGGAGAAGAGGCTGGACTTGGCATCTGCTGCACACAGCCTTTATTCCACGTACTGAGTATTTTCCTCCGCTTATTTTCTTTACCACTGGGCAACAAAGGTCCCAATAACATGACCTGGCTGCTCTCACCGTGGCCACATGCGGTAATTAGTTGAGTCCACTGGAATCTTTGAAAACTTTGAAACACAATTCTTAGTTTTTTAAACTTGGCTGTAATTAGCACGGCTGTTATTTAACTTAATTTGTTGTATTGATACTGTAAAGCTCTCCAGAGAGCCCTACAAAACTCAGCAGCACAATGTATCTTTTTTTCTGTAAACATTTAGAGAATATTAGGTCACAGTACTGAATGCATGAGAAGAACTCACAGGCTTTCTAAAGTCCGTCTAAAGTATATTCCTGGTAGTAATAAGACGTGTTGAAATACTTACACTATCCAAAAGCCAGGTTAGACACTTCATGTATTTATGACACAGATTCTGTTTCAACTAAAATAATCTCTTTGACAACTAATTTTAAATAGTTCCCTTCTTCAGCTGACATTAAGAGCCAACTGGGATAAATTTATTTTTCCACAAAAGTAATGTGTGTCAAGGATAGATTTCCCAAGCCAAGCCCTCCAAGCAATCATCATCATAATTTTGTAAACTGTAGATTTTGGAATAAAAAGATTTTTTCATGGTGTGAAATGTTACTTTAAGATAAGCATTAGATCTTAGTGTTGCTAGTTTGAATATAATATTTTCAAAATAGTTTTCTAGGGTTTTAAAATAAGCATAAAAAGAGAAGGAGAGAGACTGAGAATACAAGGAATAAGTAACACTTATTCCATTATTTTAAGCATTCTGAAATGTGATGTTTTGTCTTTAATTTTTCAAGTTTTGTGTTTGTATGCATGCATGCTTCTGCCAGTGTGCTTAGGGTAAATAAGGTCTCGAAGAAGTGAAACAGGAATGAATTAAGAGGAATGAGCCCTACTTTATGTGATCTTTTAAAACCGCGTTACCAAATAATACGAATTGCATTATTCAGTGAAGCAGTTTCTTAACTAGATCGCATGTCAAAAGTGTTTTTGAATGGGAGAAAAAAAGTAGAAAAAGAAAGAAGTTTTAATATACAATTGCAGCTAAATGCTTAAGTTACATTAACCTTCAGGGACATTATGGCACTTGGTGAACTTTTTTTCACCTTGCGTAACCTAATGTTCAGATCTTAAAAATTATAAAAAAAAATCACTTGCCAGGGAGTAAAAAAAATCTCCCAACAGTAAAGGTTATCTTTTTTCATTTAATGCAATACTACAGTCAGTACTTTGGGACATTCCTTCTTTTCTTATGTAGGGTAATGATCTTCTGGTTTCAAAGATCTGGAGTAAACCTGGTCACCCTGAGTCCATGGTCTTGTGCTGTCTCTAGAGCTACCAGGAACTCAGATGACAAGGAAAGGTGTCACTCCGTCTCACACCATGAAACTGTCACTTGGTTTGTAAGGACTCAGGTCACGTCCTCTGGTCTCCAGAAGCCTGAACGTGATTGAAAACATTACTGGAAATTTTCATATATTGATTTTTCTTCTTCAGGAGAGCTTCCTCTTGCAGGGTGAAGATTAAAGCCTGGGAACACTGTGAGGATTCAGCCTGTACTGAGGATCAAAATCACAGAATCACAGACTGGTTGGGGTTGGAAAGGACCTCTGAAGATCATCCAGTCCAACCCACCTGCTAAAGCAGGGACACCAAGAGTGTGTCCATACGGGTTTTGAATGTCTTCAGAGAAGGAGACTCCACAACCTCTCTGGGTATCCCATTCCAGGGCTCTGACTTTCTCAAAGTAAAGAAGTTTCTTCTCATATACAGATGGAACCTCCTGTGCTTCAGCCTGTGCCTGTTGTCCTTCATGCTACCCCTTCTCTTTCTCAGATCACATTTGCTCTGGAGAGATTGTTTTCCTCAGCTGGATCAGGAGCTTTTTCCTTCAGGAAGCAGCTGAAGATGTCACTGCTAGCTGTGGGACGTCACAGCTGCTGGGGCACTAGATCATTGCAGACATGGTTCTTCAAAGGTGTACACCAAGTAAAATCTTCTTTAAATTACAAAATTTACATTATCTGAAACGTTTTGGACAAGAGGAAAAAAGGAAAGACTTCAGCCTTCTGATTAGTGGCACAGATGGTCACCTCAAAGCTCATGAGAACGAACTTAACTGCAGGCTGCCAAGAAACTTCTGACCGTGAAGTATAAACCCAGACTGTGACTTTCATTACACGCCTCAAGCATGGACAGCGACCATTTATCTGAAATTCTGAGCAATTCTTGTCTGTATTCTCTGGCAGGAATTAAATGGACCATTGCCCAAAAACTGGAAAGAAAAAAAAAAAGTTGTACCTTTATTTTTGACAGCCATCTTTTCCTAGTGCAGATAATTGAGGGACTGCTTCTGTGTCCTGAATCGAATGGAATTAAACAACTGCAGAACAGCTCCAACTGACTCTGGTGGAATTTTGGCCAAGGAATACCATTGGCATCCATAAAATTCACAAGAAATGGCATGCAAGGGCATAGAAAGGCATTCAGTAACCTCTGCATTCATGTTCCTTTGTCACCTTCTGTGGCAAAAAAGGAGTAAAAATAGTTCAGCAAAGTATATGAAAACAGTATAGACCTTATCTACACAACCCATCATAATGTATTAGCAACGGTCTATCGTATTAGCCATTTTCTATCATGTTGTATTAATATAACAAAATTTTAGCATTTGATTGCCCTAATAAGAGATGACCTTGCAATCATTTCAAGCAATTTTCATATCAAATTAGTGAAAATAAAGGCTAACACGCTTAGATGCCAGCAAGTAAACTACTAATAGAATATGACAACTTTTTAAGGTTTTGCTTGTATATTAATGTTTGCCTTTACCATTTCAACATTTTCCTCCAATATTTCATTAGTGGACTTGGAGAATTAGTGCATTACCACTCATTTTCTGAATGGAGCAAGCAAGGAAGAACTGTGGTAGCAGTCAGTTTTTTTGTTGACCTTTTATCAAATAAACAGCTGCGATGAGAAACAATCATGGCTACTGGGGAGGATTGTATGAGAAAACAAAATCAGAAATTATGTAACAGAAGTACTGAACCTCATTTAGAATGTAGATAAAAAAAAATTCCTAGAGATTTTTTTTGTAGTGATGTGGTAATTATCTCAAATAACTGGTGAAAACCCTTTTACATTATACAGTCAATGTTAGACTGAAAAAAGTACTAGCAGGTGCTGTCTGGGGAATATTCCTGTGCCAGGCAGTGAGAGGACCTGGTTATTTCTGTCTTTGGCCTCTCGGATGTTATGATTCAAGGCTGGCTTGGAAGATGAAAGATTAGTGGTATTTAATGGATTGCTGAGATCCTGTCTGATTGCTACTCCTTTTTTTTTTTTTTTTTTTTTTTANTTTTTTTTTTTTCCTTTCAGAAATTAAATAATTTAGGGAGAGAAGAAAAAGATGGTTATAAATCTTCTGGGTTTCCTTTTTTCTAGTCAGATTGATTTTAAAAGATTCATACAATGTTCTGATTCTGCACCACAGAAAGGGATCACTAATAATGCAAGTGGTGGAAAGGCAATGGTGCAGTATGCCTACCCTGGTGAAAGCAGTTTAGATGAAGGTTGAGTCTATATTACTTTTTTTTTTTTCTGAGTATTCTGTTGTAAGTTATCTTTCCTTGTATTTTTAATAAGCTTCATAGTACCTTTTAAGATGTTAAAAAAATAAATTCGGAGTGTCAGGAAAATCTGGAGAGAATTGTTGGGAAAAGAGATCATACGTGCTTAATTGCCTGGGAGACTTCATAGTCCCATTTCATAATCCTCTCAGGATTTCTCACCGAGAAGGCACATTTTCTGGAGCTAACAAAGAATCTGACATACCAGGGAGAATATTCTGGCAATATTTGGAATACGCAGAAGGAAAGGAGTGAATGATTAGAGACTTCCAAACTTGTTACATTGTGATACATACTGATATGTAAAAGGTCATATTTCAGGTTTTGCCTTGGGCATGTGCCATCTCTGTGTCTTTTGCCTGAGAAAAAAGCAGACTGAAAGCAGCAGTTCCTGAATTTATTACTGCAATGAGCAATTAATTTAGACTGAATGGGTATTAATTGCAGTAAGCCTTGAAACCCATCATTTTTTTTTGTTGTTGTTAATGAAAAAAGCAAATAATTTCTCTGCTACCATCTGTTAATCCTTGGACTGCCTTCCTTGCAACCCCAGCAGAAGTCATTGAGATCTCAGCAGCATTTTTGTCATCTTCTGGGCTGTGTCCTCATCTCTCTGGCCAGTCTAGCTATGTTTTCTTCCTTGACCTTATTCAAGGAAACAGACAATTCAACTAGTTTTTAACACCCTAAACTGCTAGGTGTCTTCTGCATTTTTTCATGCATGCCATAAACTTGGCATCACTGCTTCTGGACCTTTCCCATGCAAGATCCTGAAGTCCTTGGTGTTTCCTGTGATGCATGTTCAGCTGAAGAGCATTGAGCTTCACAAGGTGCTTGACCAGTTGGTACATGTCCAAGCCACAAGCTGCAGAAATAGCAAGGCTTCCTTCTGGTTGGACAAAGTTGGCATCATCTAGATGTTTGCCTCAAGCCAGAGCATTTATAGGAAATTTCTGAAACATGCTAGAAACTCGGTAAAGTAGATTATCCAAGAAGAAAATGCTATTGGCAAAGCAACCACTCCTGCTGCAAGCTGTGATGTTCAGGAAGGTGAGCGGCACAAAGCAGAGCCTGTACCATCAACCTTACTGCTGACTTTGTTACACAAAAGCTTTCCATCCACACCAACAGGACAAGCAGGCACAGGTTGAAATTCTAACAGTTGCTCTGGTTTCATACTATGCTTGAGATTATAAAAGGTTGGAGATGATAATGCTTATAATAAGTATCCCTGTTGGTGTGGCTGTGTCTACAGCATACAGCAACCATGCCTGTTCTGTTTGACCTTAGGAGTTAACATAATCGTAATTAATTTTTAACATCCACCAAATGGACGTAATAGCACAATACCCCTCGCAGAAGAGTGTTGTGAGGCTTAACTAATTATAGTTCACTTGCAAAGTGCTTTGAGATCTCAAAATTAAATATACTATCAAAGTGAAAAGTATTTTCCTCATGCAGCAGTCAGAGACCACAGTCTCAGGGAGGTTATACACCTGCTACCAGTGTGACCCAAGGTGGGTCCGTCAGCTGAAGGAAGGACACGAATGTTTAAACATTTATTTAAATATTAAACCACAGCTCTTCAAAACCCATACTCACAGCTCTGCTGATGTCCTAAGTGGGTTCTAGGCATGGATTAATGTGAATCCAGAGTTGTGCAGCTAAGGAAATTCACTTCTTCTATCACATTGAAAACCTGTATGGGAACTGAGAAGAATCCAGTTATCAGTTTTTCACTTCTGTGCCTCACCAGAGGAATGGCAAATCCCCTTCTATAAAACAGAATCATTCTTAGATGTCCTGGAAGTATATTAGCCTCTTAAAACTGCATTGCATTGTTCAAGGGCATCTGGTGTAGAATACTTCTGGTTTCCCTGGGGACCTGTTGAATCCAGGGCACTCCTGTTTCTGCTGTGCAATACCATGCACAAGACTATAAATTATTTGTAGTGCTGGTCAGATTTCTGTGGGTGTTTTGATTCACGTAAACTTGCCCTGGTGGGACAGATGTTCTTCAGTCACTTTGGCCCTCAGAGCTCAAAAAAATAACAAAAAAAGAGATTGCACCAGGGATCTTGGCAAAACCCTTGCTGGATTTCCAAGTGAAAGAAACAGACAGGAGACAGTATTCCCCACATCTGCAATAATCTCAGTGCTGGGTTTGCCCGTGGCATCTCCCTGCTTGACTGCAATGATAGTAACATGGGTTGCTGTGGCTGTGAAAGCACGAAGAAGAGGAGCAATGAAGGGTTTACACAAATTGAAAGCAGATTAATAATTTCTGATATTGGTCTCTGGTACGGCTACTGTCACAAATTATACAAATTGTCAGCAAGATGGTAACTGGTAACACAAAAGGCTCAGAAGTGTCAGTTTTAAATCAAAAATGTGTTTTCAACCAAAATTCACAGCTCCTCCACAATGACAAATGTTTCTTGCCATGTGAACCCTGAAAACATGGCAGTGGCCACAGAAGATATAGTTTCTTTTGTAACTGATTAAAGTCCTACATTTTGTATTATAGAATAATAAATGAAAATTAATTTTAATGAGTCTACTGCCAGTTGGTATAGAGCAACTGTGAAATGAAGGTGTCAATGGAACTATAGTGAGTTACTGTGAAGGATCTGGACCATTATCTGATCATGAATCGCAGACAGGTTCAAAATGCAACAACTAGGTAAATTTGCTTAGTAATTTACATTTGAAGACTTTATTTTCTATTTGCTTATTGCATTCATGGCCAACTCCAAGGCTGCTGGACTTCTTTCCTGGTGCACATGTCCTCCAGACCCTCTTTCGGGTCTGATCTCTTCTTACTCCTATAGACTGGAGTCACAACCTCCTCTTCTGGTAAGCAATTACCAACAGAGTTATTGGTGTCCTCATGGGAAGTAACCTCCTGGGACAGCCTCAGGCCAGCAGAAGTGCACATGAGTCATTTTGGCTCAATATGTCTCTGAGATACCCTTTTTAATGTGCAGAAGTATGATGATGTCCTGTAGTGCTTTGCTGCTTCTTGTTGATCCCAAACTTGCTGCTTCCTTTCCTTGTACCTGGTAATCACAAAATCACAGAATCCCAGAATGGTTGGGGTTGGAAGGGATGTTTGGAGATCGTCTAGTCTAACCCACCTGCTAAAGCAGGAACACCTAGAGCAGATCACACAGATGGGTCTCCAGAGAAGGGGACTCCACAACCTCTCTGGGCAGCCTGTTCCAGGGTTCTGGCATCCTCAAAATAGTGAAGTTTCTCCTCATATTCAGATGGAACCTCCTGTGTTTCAGCCTGTGCCTGTTGTCCCTCATCCTATTGTTGGGCACCACTGAAAGAAGCCTGGTCCATCCTCTTGATACCGCCCCTTGAGATATTTATAAACATTGATGAGATCCCCTCTCAGCTTCTCTTCTCCAGCTGAACAGCCTCAGCTCTCTCCATCTCTCCTCGTAAGAAAGATGCTCCAGACCCCCCATCATCCTCATAGCCTGCTGCTGGACTCCCTCCAGTAATTCCTTGTCCTTCTTAAACTGGGGAGCCCAGAACTGGGCACACCAGATGCAGCCTCACCAGGGCAGAGTAGAGTGGGAGCAACAACCTCCCTCAACCTGCTGGTCACACTTTTCCTAATTCACCTCAGGATACCATTGTCCTTCTTGGCCACAAGGGTACACTGTTGACTCATGGTCAATCTGTTGTCCACCAAAACTCCCAAGTCCTTCTCTGCAGTACTGCTTTTCAGCAGGTCCTACCCTGAACTCTACTGGTGCCTGGGGTTATTCCTCCCTAGATGCAGGACCCTACACTTGTCCTTGTTGAACTTTATCAGGTTCTTCTCTGCCCAGCCCTCCAGCCTGTCCAGGTCTCACTGAATGGCAGCACAGCCTTCTGGTGTGTCAGCCTTTCCTCCCAGTTTGGTATCATCGGCAAACTTGCTGAGAGTGCAGTCAGTGTCTTCATCCAGGTCACTCATGAACAGGTTGAACAGGACTGGACCTGACAATGACACCCGTCTGGTTTTGTTAAAAACAAGGCCAGTTTCCCTTTTAGTGAATTTTTCCTTTCAGCTAAGTTCTTCTTAGTAACTGCATTTTTCTGAAGTTGGATGTATGTTTTGGTAGACATAGCAACGGAATGCAAGGTCGCTGGTAAGAATGCACATCACGTATTTGCAAGGAGGAGCGAACTGAACAGGTGACTAAAACTGACCAACTAAGTATTCCATCCCATCCATGTTATAAACCATATAAAGGTGATAGATCACAAGGGTCTTGTTCTCTTCGATGATGGCCGGCATCTGAGGAGGACCCTGCCTGCTGTCCCTGCGATCTGAGGGCTAGTGACAGACTGAATCTAGTTCCAGTTTGCCGCTGAGTCCAATCCAGGACTTCCAGGTGCTTGCCCTGCTGTTGTCGGTGCTGAGCTGCTGGGAATTTCGAGACTGATTTTGTATATTTTGTATTATTTTCTTTATTTTAATAGTAGCATTAGTAAAACATTTTTAACTTCTTCCAACTTACAAGTCCTCTCTCTCTTTGCCTCTCTTTGCCCTCCTATCACCCTTCTTTAGTGGGGACGGGGGAGCTCTGGGGAGGAAAAGGGGAGAGGGTTAGTAAAGCATCTGTCACAGCTTATTGTCACCCTGCAATCAAACGGTGACAACTCCTGGGGAATCCCACTAACTATAGGCCTCCAACCAGACTCTGCACTGTCAGTCTCAACCCTCTGAGCTCTGCCATGCAACCAGTTCGTGGCCCAGCTTCCCATCAAACATGCATCTTTTCAACACAAGTTTTCTTATTAGCTGAAAATATTTTCGTACATTTTATTCATATAAGCAATATTTTTCAAATTAATTGTTAAATACATTTTGGAATGTACTTATTTCCAGTCAGAAATCTACTAGAAATAAGAACCAAAAAAAAAAAACACAAACAGGTATTTTATTAATTATTTTATCCGGAATAGCAGATTCAAATATCGTTACTCACACTCACAGAATCACACAACTGAGTAAAACAAAATGATTTTATAAAGTGACAAGTATGATGGAGTTGCAAGAAATGGTACACTGGAAAAAGATCAGCAAGTAATCACTGCTTCATAGAATTTTTCTGCATCTTTATGTATTGCTAGTGTCACCTTTTGCGTTCTTCTTTTAAAACTGTCACGTCAATTCATGGTTATAGTACAATTGTACATAACGTTACAATAGTACTTTTGAGATATTGGCTATAGGGCTAATATTGTATTTGGAAAGTAAGAAATGTATGTTGTTACTATTGTACTTGGAAATATTCCTAAGGAGCAGACATATTGCAAAGGAGCAGGAACATTTCAAAGGAAGAAGCCTCCATTTCTGATAGGACCAATAATTTTTTATCAATTAGAATTCTTTAGGGAAAGGAGCCAGCAGTCTTCATTAATAACATTGGTAGAAGTTGGAATCACACCATCTGTCTAGATAAATGATTAATGCTTTTAAGGAGAAATGTCAACTGTCTAAAGAAAATTTTGAGAGGAAGGAAAGGGAGAAAAAGCAAAGATGTCTCTTGGTACCAGCTGTAATTTCTGCAGCATCATGGGATTTAGACGTCTGCTGCTTAAACTGTTTTTTAGGGCAAAACTTTATTTTCCAGTGTTTTTGCTTGGATATACAATTTCATATATTATATTACATTTTATTATATTATGTCATATTACATTACAGTGTTGTATAATATATTCTGATATCACATTACGTTATATTTTACATTATGTTAAATTATTCTGCTGTTCCATCAGTGTGATCTGTTGTAAGCTGGACTTGTTTTAACTAAAATAGCTTAGCTTTCTGTCAAGCTCTGAGAAATGCTCTTTGGAACTGCACATTATGCTTCTGCAACATAGAAAGTGTTACAATTTCAAGTGTACCTTCTGGCTCAAGTTGTCACAAAACCATCATTGAATATTTGCCCACATTTCACTCAAAGACAGTGTGAGAATAGTGAGTATATAATGTTTATCAAATAAGATTATATTAAGTTTAATGGATGTTTTGAATTTCTAGGCTGCTACTCCATGAAGCTATGGCTTCTTCGGCACTATGTCTCAGACGTAGATTTAACTATTATCTAGGTTTCAGGGATGTGGATGGGACAACTTGCTTGTGCTGTTTGAAGAATGGACCTCATGGAGAGTTCTTTAATCTTAGTAAACGCAGAGAGACCTGGAAGATCTTTTTTTTTAAATCTTTTTCTTCTGTCTAGTCTGAAACTGGGACTTACCCACTCCTCTTATCAGTGAATTTTAAGAATTCATGGTTTTTTCATGTCTCTTTTTGCAGGGGTGACCACATACTCCCCACTGAATCCTGTCTATATGGAATAGCTATCAAATAAATGCAACAGATTAACTATAGCTGTCACTGCTGATTTCACTGTTCTTCTGTACTCAAAATTCCTCAGAAAGTTATGAATAAGTCAAATATTTTACCCACTTGCTATTCTCAGCTAGAGGGACCCTCTACTTTCAGTACTCCAGCTAACATTATCAGACATAACCACTGCTTGTGATCTCCTTATTTATTTTGTGATTTTTTTTTTTTTTAATGTGTCAAAACTCATGTGGCATGTTTTTCACATAGAAGATGTTTCTGTGAAGGAACATAGAAAATTAGAGAGCTGAAATTTGAGCTCCAAAGTAAACCAGACAGTAGCATTTAGAATATCAGAAAAAATTTTGAAAGAAAGACTAAAGGAAGAGTGTTTGGAGATATTAAAGTACTGAACATGCAACATGGTTTTCCTAAAAACAACCTTTTGCCAAACTAACTGGATATCGTCAGAAGTTTGAGTAAAACTTATACTGAGGAGAAAGTTAATCTATACATATAGATATAAATATAGGTATATAGACAGATATAGATATGTAAAATCTGTCTGACTTCAGTAAAGCATCTGATATGCTGTTATAAGGGAAATTCTCAGTTAAACTGGCACAATGGATGTTAATTGAAAAAGTGTGAGTGGAGCGTGGAGCTGAAAGAAAAGGTGGCCAATATTTGTGCTGAAAGGAGAAGCATCAGACAGGAGGGCAACGAGAATTGACTTTACAGCACTAGCGTTCAGTGCAGTCTTCATCAATAGTGACTCAATCACTGGTTACCTTGATAACTTGGCAGAAAAGGTGGTATCGTACTAAAGGAAATTTGTGCGTGCTCAAAACCAGGAACAACACAGGAAACTCAGAGTACAGCAAAGGGAGTGATGAATCTTGATAATTGAAATAATATGAACTAGATCAAATTTAAGGTAGAGAGTGCCAGGTCTTAAATTTAGGGCCTAATAACTTTTTTTTAAAAAAACTATTCCCTTTTTTTCCCTAAAATATCTGAAGATATTGATCTTTGGATGACTTCAAGCCACCAGTGTTCACATAATCACTGGAAAAACAAAAGTGAGACATTTCTACCACGGACAGTCCATCTGCAACACTTAATTAGGTTTTGGTTACTCCTGTGTTGGAAGGATGAAATCAAACCAGAAGAGAGCACGGAGGTTGAGGAGGAAGATAAGAGAGCAAACAGGCTGCCCTGAAACAAGGGAAAAAAACAGCTTGGCTTATTTAACTTGATAAAACAATAGCCAGAAGGACATATTATTGTGTCTATATGACAGAGGAAAACACCAGGGAAGGAAAAAATATATTTACAGAATAAAAAAGAAAAAAGAACTGGCACAGAAATAAATGGTTAAAAATTGCTATGCATAAACCAGAACTCAGCTGAAGGTTGCAAAGCATCTGGAGAATGAACTTCTGGAACAGTCTCCTGCAAGAGTTATCAGCAAATAGACATTTATTAAAATAATCACACAATGTGATAGCATCTGATGGCAGAGCAGGGACTTGCACAGAAACAGACTTGGTAGCTGGCAGGAAATCTCAGTCATCCAGCCCACACTCATTTTTCCCTACTTATGTCGTCATCCTCCCTTCCCCCAACGTTTACAGGTTTTGTGGTTTGGTGACTTGCGGCTTCCCATGGCCTAGAAAGGGAATGCAGATTTCACACAGCCTGAATTTCCCTAAGAAACGCCAGCATGCCCAACTCAGCCGTGATGTCTGATATTATATTCAGAAAACTTAACTTAAAACACAGTGGTGACAATGAAGAAAGAAATCAGGGGGTTGTTGAATCTGTTTTAGGTAGTATTAATAAATGATACGATTTCATGAAACATCTATCTCTTATGGGCATATCTTTAATTTAACATTTCTTTTTCAGATCTCTGCTTAGGGGTGGGTAATTTGAATGGTCAAAAATGGTGTTAATACTATTTTTTTTTCACCTTGGAACAGTCCACTGTGCTTAGAACTACATGGTCCAGAAGAAATCACCTCCATTTGGGTACAAACTGCTCTGGCAAGTAGCGCCAACTCCTACTCTGTGTCACACAAGTATAATTTTAAATAATTCTCATTTTTTATCTTGGCTTCTCTTACCCAGAAACTGCCTGTCTCCCCATAAAAGACTATCAGTGTTTTGCAGATATTTATTTCATTAAGAAAGCTCTGAGTAAGAGATCATGTGGCTGATGCTGACACAGTGTTTTCTCCAGGCTGGGTCAGTACCCTTTAGTTCTTAAGCGTATTCTCCAGATTGTCTTTCTCATTTTCCATCTCTGGGGTAGGTGATTTACCTTTTTTTTCTTCAAAGGTTATTTCTATGACTAAGCCTCGTCCTGCACTGACATGCTTCATTCTTCAGTGGTGCAAATCCACTGATGTCAAATAAGTTGTGCTGAGGGAAGAGGCTGGAAAGTATGTCATGATACTTTAATCTCTGATAGATACTTCTTTAACGGTAGGTATGAGAGCTCAGATAAATTCAGGACTCAATAAACAGGTCACTAAGGAATAAACAGGTAAAAGTGTTGCTGTACAAAGTACACAGAGTACCCTGATGTCCATGAAACCTCCTGTCTGGGTGAGCTGAACTGATATTTCTTTCATTATAGTGGACTTCTTGTCAACCCAAAATTCAAAATCTCCTGAAAAAGAAGCAGTTCCAAAGAAGAAATGTGCATTAAAATTTAAATGCAAAACTGCTTTACGTCTGCAAGAAAATCAAAACTCTAATATTTCCTTTACTGCTTTTCGTGTTGATCAGCTGTGTTTTGTTTTATTGGTTTTGAATATCCTTATATCCATCAGAAAGATCATCTGAAGGTTATTACTTGAGAATAGAGCCTATTTGTAACGCATACAAAAAATATTCTGTTGGAAATTGCTGATTTTCACAGGTGAAATTCTGCAAATGTACCTGTTTTGATGAAATTTTGGCCCTTGTGGAACTGTTCCTATAGAAACTAACCTGGATTTTTGTCTTCTGGGTAAAATATTGTTCATTGTTAAGAGATATTGGAGTTTATCATGGTCTACAACTCTGTTATATATATGAGTTACGTAATGCTGCAGTCAATCTGCAGGCAGTGCTGGCCTAGAGTTATGGATCCAACAAGCCCTTGTAGCTACCCGGTTGAGAAACAAGAGT
>VWYH01004685.1:0-49020 GCA_013399365.1 Pampusana beccarii | reverse complement strand
AGTGGTGGCATGCACTCCATCAAATCAACTCCCTCTAATTAATAACTTATCCAGCTTGATAACAGAGGCTTGCCAACCACATCAATATGTGCAGTATTTTAGCATGAGATCCCATTTAGCAAAACCAAGTGAGAGGAAGACAGAAAGTTAATGAAGATGTTACATTAAGAACAGTTCTTGGCTTGGAGGAGCACGAGAGCGAAGCAGAAAGCGTGTTTGGATGTTTCCTTTTTACTAGACCAAGGGAGCCTGTGGCAGTGCAATAAACAGGAGAGGCTTTCCACCAGTTCGCAGACATGCACTAAAGACGTTAATTTCCTTTGCAGTTTATTAGGGCTCAGGCTGTGTGAGACTGGAAGCATGGAAGATTTCCTGGGTATTATTTGTACATAAATTCAGACTTCTAGTGTCTGGAACCCAAATGGCGCACTTGCTTCATGTTTTTGACTGTACCAGCCTAACAGATATATCTGGACTCACATGTAGATATTAATCATGCTTAAATAGACAGTAGCTGCAAATGTTTCTTATCATGAGGCCCTATGAAGTAAATTTTCATGGTTTAGTCATTTTTTATCTATTATGAATTCTAGTAATAATAGAAGATTTACTTATAATTTAGAATATTTAATTTCATTGGCTGTTTTCAGTCCTTTAATATTGGGTTGTTTTTGCTTAAACTAATGTAATTTAGAGGTCTGCGTGCTTGTGCATACTACATACTGTTTATCAGCTGCTATATCTGATTCTAGCCTCTTATTGACATAATTCCATTAAACTAGTCTGAGTCCAGAATCGGGCCGTTCTGCTTTTCGTGAGGCAAGATTTATGAGCAAGAATTCATTTAAACATGTCAGACAAAGTGCTTGTGACAAGGAACTTCTGAACCTACAGCCAGTCTGCAAATGCCCTGGAAATGGTTATGCAGGACTAAACGCAGGACTGATTCATCTTCATGCTAATACACTAATTAGAAGCATTTTCAGGTCAGAGAGCTTTAGCTCAGACCTCAGAGCTGTGATGACTTCAATAGTGAAGGTGGGTGTAATGACCTTATGCTGCAAGGTGGATTACTTCTGTCACATCATCAGTTTTAATTCCTTTCGATCCTGGTTGCAGCTTTTTTATGCTGTGGAGCACCAGGCTCTTTTGAAACCCCTGTATTGAATTGTGTACCTGAAAGGTACGCTGCTGATGTGGCTCTCATTGCCGATTTTCTCTGCAATATCATTTTTTAAGTATAAAACTGGTGTGTCCCAGAATGTTTTCTGTGTGAATTGGGGAGTTTTCTGGTGTTTTGCCTTGTCTGTAGGTATCTACACGCAGGGCGGTCCCTGTGCACATTTAGCTTTGTGTCTTGTATATTCCAATAAACTCATTCTGTTTCTCAGTTATCTAGTCTGCATTCAACGTTAAGGCTCTGTGTGCAATGCAGAGGAGGGATAGCATTGTCACACAGCATTTACTTACTGTTTTGTGGTGTATGTGGGGTCCTTAATTCATGGGAGATACAGCCTGAAGCAATTATGATGCCCTGAAGCATCATGAATGAACTGTGAAGATGAATGTATTCCACACTGTCATTTTCCATATTAGCATGTAACCTTTCTGCCAGACATCATTAGCAGTGCTAAGTCAGTGCTGTCTAGGAGCTTCCTTTAAAATAAATACAATAATTGTACTGAGCCCCCAGCTAATGTCACATCCACCCCCAGGTTTAAGGAAGTTAACATACTTTCACGGGTATTATTCTCTAATTTGCAAGTACTCAGGGCTCTTTAGAAATACAAAAGTAAAAGTACTATTTTGTGGGAACAAATAAACCACGAGTGTCACAAATATAATTAATTTGCATAGTTAAGAGACCGATCATCTAAAAATAGTTACACAAATAACAAAATCCCAAAGAACATATGAAAGGCATGGTCAGCTCCACATCACAGTTGTTAATCAGGTACTTGGGCTTTAAAGTCTTGAAACAGAATGAATGTTATTAAGGCTTTAGCCAGGACTCAGATCTCTGAATCTGACCTTCCATAAGTTACATATCTCATGCAAGTGGAGTGTCCTCAGTGGTGTGGGAGAGACAGAAGAGACATCTCCAGACTGCGGTTCATCTCATTTCATAGGATCATAGGCTCAGAATAGTTTGGGTTGGAAGGGACCTCCAAAGCTCCCCCAGTCCCACCCCTGCCATGAGCAGGGACATCTTCACCAGCTCAGGTTGCTCAGAGCCCCGTTCAGCCTGGCCTGGGATGTCTCCAGGGATGGGGCATCCACCACCTCTGGCCAACCTGGGCCAAGCTCTCACCACCCAATTTGTAAAAAATTTCTTCCTCATGTCTGGCCTGAATCTCCCCTTCTTTAGTTTAAAAACATGACCCTTGCCCTATCACAACAGGTCCTGGTGAAAAGTCTGATCTGTCCTTCTTATTGGCCCTTTTTAAGTCTGTAAAGGCCACGATAAGGTCTCCCTGGAGCTTTCTCTTCTCCAGGCTGTCCAACCCCAGCTCTCTCAGCCTGTCAAGGTTTCCAGTTAGGTGTCTCAAAAGTACTTAGAAATACTTTTCATTCCTTGTTGTGATGACAAGCTTGAACCACCAGCACAAATTGGATGTCAGATTTTAATGTAGTAGAGGCAAGGAAGTGGCTATGGCGTGTTCATCTAGAGTCGTACAGCCAAAAAGTCTGGAGGGGACCTCTGGATATTACCTGTTCCAAGCCCCCCACAAGGCAGGGCCAGCCTAGGTCTGCCCTGAGTTGTTTTTTAAATGTCTCTGCATCTTGACTGCTGCCTCCTGTTGTGAGGTGTCTGGCTGATGAGCTCTCAGGTACTGGCTTTCTTCCCCATCTCTAACTGCTAAACATTAAATTAGTTTCAGTTAGCAGGTAAGATTCCTTAGTCTCCGTAAATGCAACAGTTAATACAAAATTGGATAAACTTTTTGATGAAACAGAAGGATTAATCCGTTCAGTAGCTTCCCTAGGTGATGCTGTGTTGCTCTAGTACAACAGCCGTCACTTCACTCTGCAGAAGCCAAAATGTCTTGGTGGGTTTTGCTAGTCTGAGCTGGAACAAAGCTCCTTCCTGACCTGGCATAACCCCGAGTCCATAAGAAAAGCATGCCAGTCCTGAGTTGAGCTTATCTGTTGAAGGACAGCAGGGAGCTGGAGCAGCTGCCCAGCTCCCAGCATGGAAATGTCATAGGATGGGAAGCGGCACATGTCAAAAAGTGTGGTCACAGGCTTCTCGGAGCCTCTCTGCCTGCCAAAATTTGCATCAGTACCTGTTGTGAGATGCCTTCCTGGGGCTGGGCTGGCTGTGGTGATCTGCTTGAGGTGTGAGCACAAGTTCCCATCTGCCTGCAAAAGCACGGTTCAAGTGCTCGCTGTGTGCCCTTTCCCCACCCCCCTCAATCATTGTTTGTGGCTCTCTTGTTGATGTCTTTTCAGGTTTTCTCATAGAATCATAGGACAGTTTGGGTTGGAAGGGACCTTGAAAGCTCATCCAGTGCCCCCCCTGCCATGAGTAGGGACATCTTCACCAGCTCAGGTTGCTCAGAGCCCTGTCCAGCCTGGCCTGGAATGTCTCCAGGGATGGGGCATCCACCACACCTCTGGCCAACCTGGGCCAGGCTCTCACCACCCAATTTGTGAAAAATTTCTTCCTCATGTCTGGCCGGAGTCTCCCCTCCTTTACCTTAAAACCATCACCCCTTGTCTTAACACAACAGGTCCTGGTGAAAAGTCTGTCACCATCTTTCTTACAGGCCCCTTTTAAGTATGGAAAGGCCACTATAAGGTCTCCCTGGAGCTTATTTTCTCTGCCCGAACACCCAACTCTCTCATCCTGCCCTCCCAGCAGAGCTGTTCCAGCCTCGGATCATTTCTGGGGCTCCTCTGGTCCATGTGTGTCCTGTGCTGAGGACCCAGAGCTGGACCAGCACTGCAGGGGGGTCTCACCAGAGCAGAGCAGAGGGGCAGGATCCCCCCAGACCTGCTGCCCACAGGGCTGGGGATGCAGCCCAGGGCACCATTGGCATCTGGGCTGCAAGCGGACGTGTCATCCCTCTGATCAAGCAAGGCTGTGGCAGAGTGTCGCAATGCCAGTTTCACCAACACAAGGACAGAGCAAGGCCAGCCTGACATTTAACTTTTATTGCATGTCAAGGTTGCTATTAGTTCTTCTGCCACTTTACCCCCAAATTCACAGAGTGTGTGCTACCTTTGAAAACCTTGAAGTCTGTCCCACTGTCCTCAGATGGATGTTGTAGGAATTTGTTTGGGTTGTGTTTGATTTTATTTAAACACATTCTCTTAATTGTGACCTTGTAACATGATTATTCAAGCCATAGCTCTTCTATAATTCACTGTCATAGCTGCATACTGTTCTCTGTAGCACTGGCAATCTACAGAATCTGGTATTAATAGAAATACTGAATATTTCTGGAACAAGAACTCGTCCATGGGGGATGTCATTAGGAAGTTCCATCTTTGATGTCTCCTTAACGATTGATCCCATAATATGGAAGATGAATCAGATTTTAATCTAAAGACGGTGAGCTCCCTCAGTTTCAGTTAGTGATTATTTAAAAAACAAACAAACAAACAAAAGGCAACACAAAGTCTTGGACAAATTCATGCATATTATAACATTTACTATATCAAAAGTATTTTATTGACCAGATGTGTGAGAATGTAAAAAATGAATCAAGACTTTTATTAATTCCACCTTTCATGAAAGCATTCTTATAATTGTATTGATTGTCTTTAGTTCCAGAATCTAATTATCTAATTGCTTCCCAGATTAGCAGTTTTCTTAAATGAAACTTGTGTGTAAATTTACTTAAAGTTACTCAAACTGATCTATAACTTTCTAGTTCAGCCCAAATTGAGTTTTACACTCTGTTTTGTAGACTTATTCGGAAATCCTCTGCCAATTTACTAGCATTCATTAAAACCAGTGATTTATGATTCAGAGAGATCCATGCATAGTTCAGCTGGGATTCTGAGATTTTAATTATCTGGTTCTGTTTATTGGAAGTACTTAGCTTTAGCCACTGTTATCTTTCAAGTTTGTTGGTTTTTTGTTTTGCTTTGTTTTGTTTTGTTTTGTGGGTTTTTTTGGTGTGTTTGTTGGTTTTTTTTTTTTTTTTTTAATTCAAATTATAAATTTTTTTTTTTTGGTTTTTTTGTTTTTTTTTTTTTTTTTTTTTTTTTTGTTTTTTTTTTTTTTTTTTTTTTTTTTTTTTTTTTTTTTTTTTTTTTGGTAATACAAATTATAGATTTTCTATTCCATATCTTATTCTTGGCTCTGTTTTAGGTATAGAAAGAAATTTCTGCTGATGTTTTTCCGCTTTCTTTTTTACTCTTTCGTTTACAACTATACCAACTCAAATAGTCTATTATAAGAGTGGAAATCAAATTCTGGTTGATACAAAGCAAAGCACTGCACGCAGTATCACTACGCTGAAATACTTTTTTTGTAAGTAAAGACTGCTAGAGGTATTGGGCCTTCCTTCCTTCCTTCCTTCCTTCCTTCCTTCCTTCCTTCCTTCCTTCCTTCCATCCATCTCGTTCTCATCTCATTCTCTCTTTCCTCCAGTTTTGTAACTTTCAAGTAATGCGAGATTTTATAATAATTTAGAAGGGGCTATGGATATAATTTAAATGCCCTAATTTTTATTTAACCACACTTGTTAGTCATTGAGATAGATTATGGCATGGAATAAACATCCAGTTTGGAAATCATCAGGACAAGTTAACATCAGGGAAGGGGGAAGGAGGAGTATGTCCACATCGTAGAAATCAGTTTTGCAACTGGTAGCATCTTGAAAAAGTAAGATATAAAGAAGGGCTCTGGCTCTGACCACAGGGGATGCATACCTCAGCATAAGAGTAGAGATAAATGCAAGAAATTGAAACTGACCTAAGGAAAATAAAATCTTTCTCATTCCTTCTTAGCTGTACTGGTCATTCAGGATTAATGGGATCAAATAAACTAAAACGCTTTGGTCATTAAGAACAGCAGATAAGAGTGAAAGTGCTGAGTATAATGGTAGTATTTTTACAATATTTTTTGAACCTAATTCTGCATATTAAAGCAGATCGCTTTGTCATAATAATCATGTAAATGCATTCTGTGAGAACTGGAAAGAATATATTTCATTATATAATTGCTAGGAAGGCATTATGCTGCTCTGCATATTTTCTGTTTTTCCATGAGGCATTTCCAGATCTTTTGTTATTTTTGTAGATGATGTGTAAATCAGACACATGCTCATAATTTCACTTATGCTTTTAAACAACATGTAGCTACATAATTATCCTTCTAACTACTGTTATTGACCTGTTTGAGCAATAGTGTGTAGTTTGTACAGGTCATTATAACTCTGTAAATCCTGCACAAATTGTATGTAAAGTGTATAACAGATATGGTAGTATATAGTAGATAAATATATAGAGCAGGAAGGATCAGTATGACCCTAACCTGATGAAAATTTGAGGTACCTTAAGGAAGAAGTGTCTAAGCTGCAGAGCACTAGTCCACCTGTATGCGAAAGTCATATTAATCTAATAAATAACAAGTTTTACTTAAAAAAAAAAAAGTCCTGCTAGGAATGAAGAAGCAATCATGGGTTATTAAGTATTTTAAGAGATAGTATCAGCTCTGCTGTGCTGTGGTTAGTGTGAGTGCCTTATGACATGATTTCACATTGAGAGAGAAACCAGTATTGGAAAATAAATCAGTGCAGCTTGTGGTATCTACAGGACTCTTATCCTGCCGTGAAGAAACACATGGACAGCATGAGTAGAAAGCTCTTTCTTCAAGAATCAAGAGACACCTGTTTAATTTTTAGGAGTTTTTTTTTTTTTTTTTTTTTTCTTTCAGTATTTGAGATACTTTAGATAGCTGAAGGCAAAACTCCTGAATCCCACCCTGCTCATTATAATTTCCCAAAAGATGCATTATCAGAAAACGAATGTACCAAACTGTTTCTTTGGCACATTGATTCAATGTACCAAAACACCAGCCTCACAAAGCTTGACAAAAACACCTTGTAAAAGTGGTTTTGGAATCACTAAAACATTGAAAGTTCTTCAAATTATCAATTGCTTGTCATTTTCTTAAACCACTCTTTTGCCTTAAATAGATCAAGGAGGGTAAAAAGAGACATTAAAATGTCAAAAAATGATCAGGCTATATTTTGAACTGTTGAATTGAACATCTGCCTTTGTCCATTTCTGTAGCCACTCTTTGATAATAAAACAGTTCTCATGGACATCCTTTAACCAATGCCCACCTAGCAGTGCACATCGTCAGTGATGTACTTCCGAGATACACATTGTAAAACTGAGGTGTTAAGAAGAAGAAAAAGGTAGTGCAATCAAGGATTCCTAAATCTATTTTCCAAAGAAAAAAATCATTTTTACAGACTCTGAAGGGTATTTCATTGGGTTCTCTCTGCCCAGCTTCCTGATGAAGTTACACAGTTCACAGGAAGTTCCTTTGATGAAGATAAGTAATCTGTCCTTGACTGTTTTTTCTCTTTAAAGCTTCATAGTGTCAGAAGACGTCTATCTCATAATAAAAAATTATTTAATATGTGAAAAAAATGTCAACAATAACAACAAAAACAACAAAAAAATCCAACCAACCAAACAAAAAGAGAAAACGATAACCAGATAGTGGCGTAAATATAAAAACTCCAACCGAAAAGACAACCTGCTCCTGTAACAAATGAAATTAGAAGTATTTTGAATTGGACCTGGACCAGCTGTAGAGCAAATGAAGTCCCTTTGTCACGTTTTGAAACAATATATTCAGATAAGAGCTAATGAGTTATGTTTGGCCAAAGTTTCTCCTATAGAAGTACATGTTTAAACATGCATAATTCAAAACAGGGTGGACTACTGAATATATGAGATTTTATATGATATTCTGTGAGATAACTATTGACTAGTACTACTGTTAAACGATTTCTCATTTTTAAACAAAAAGATGAGCAAGGACACATGCAAGCTCTGTGAGCAGCTGTCTGTAGCATGGAATTTTATGTTCTCCAGCTGCCAGGAAGACCAGATCAATGATGTCTCCCACAAGCAGTCAGTGAGGTATTTCCCACAAACTTAACTCATGTAACTATACACAGCTCATTCCGGGAGAGTGGGAGAAGAGGAGGTAAGAAAAAGAAAAATAGAGCACATTTTCTTCTTTCTGCTACACTACTTCTTCCTTCACATTGAAAACTCCTGACAGGCAGAGGGCATTCAGTTTCATAAAAGAAACCAGCATACAACATCTAGGGAGATATTTAACAAGCCTCTTGTGTTTTGATGGAGAAATATAGTCTGGTGAGGGAGAAGAAATATTTATCAGGGCAAATAAGACTGCCCAAGACTGCAGTTGAAAGGTTTTAGAATCACCCTTCAGTAATCAGTACTCCCCTCTGATGAATTACAGAGAAGCTTAGGTCCCTTTGCACAAGGCTGATTTTATCTGATCTATTTGTTGCGAATCAGTGGTGATTTTAGAGGATGCCATGGGTGGAAGCTCATTTAAAGACGATAATTGTGAACCAGTAATGAATAGCAGTCGCACCATCATCAGCATTGGTTGTTTTGGTACCACAGAAGCAGAAGGACCTTTCAGAGAAATGGGCAACCTACCAGGCTTCACCGTTCGCAGTCGTGCAAGTTGGTTTGGCCAATGCTGCACAGAGAGGAGGAGGCTGTTCAGTAACTCAGCCACCCAACAGACTTGAAATGCTCAGACTTTGCCTGGAGAACCTAAATACTGAAAAGGGATCATTGTCAACAAGCTTTTCTAAGGCAGACATTCTTTGAAAAGCATAGGTGTACTGTGTACACACTCCACATTAAATTATTTTTTTTCTAATTTTCCCTTTTTTACTGGTAGAATAAAGTTTAACATGGTTTTTGACTGCAAATGCAAAAAGGAGAAAGACAAGTAAAAACACATCAATTTTTTTTGCTTTATATTGCAACATAATTCCCCTCTAAGTTACAAATAAGTTATACCATGGAAAATTATGCTTTGGAAAGGAGAGGTTTGAGGCTGTTTTGATGAGACAGGCAACATCAGTACAGAGATAATTATAGTCATCCTTTCATTTGATCTCTCTAAAAACCACTGTATTTTTATTAGACTTCATTCTGTGTTCTCTCCCACGGTAGGAAATGTAAATCTTTATATTCATCTATGTCAGACTGTTGGAGCTTTTCTATTTTCTTAAGTGTTATGACTGACAAAGCTATTTTTAGACCATTCTGAAGATGCTTAAAGCGAGTGACACACTGATAATGCAACGCAGAGTGTCTTGAGTATGAACATTTCAGCATCGAGTTCTGAAAAGTGTTTGTATCCAGAAAAAAAAAAAAAAAGTCAACAAAACAAAACAAACAAGTGTCAAGCAAAACCTGAGCTCTCTGGGACCTTTGGGCATCTTCTCGTGCTTGGCAGGCTCCCCAAAGTTGTTTTCAGCCCAGCTCAGATCTTTGTTGTTCACTCTGGTGGCTCAGCACCGTTTGATTCATCAGACAGTTCATGCCATGTCAAAGGCCACTGATCTTTACACTCCAACGACAAAAAGACTTGGAAACAGATTGTGCTTGGAGAATTGGTCCCTGGGATAACGAGAGTGATAAACTGGAAGACTGAACTCCCAACAGTGTCTAGAGTGTATTGTTAACCAACTTTATTCTAAAGCATAATAAAGACACTCACTTCCACGTACACTGAAGTCCCCAGAATACAATCAGCTTTTAAAAGACATTGATTTCTTTTTTGCTTTAAACTATAATGAGGTTTGAAACTTGCAAACTGCTCCCTACATTACAAGCTAACACCCATACAGGCTGATATTCTGGGAAAACTACTTTAAGAACGCCAAAAACCACACTACACCCAACTATCGATAAAAAACCTGAAGTGGTGAGGAATGCATTAAATGCAAATACGTTTTCAAGCTTCATACAGAAGTGGAAGAACAGATTGTTTGAGAAGGTGTTAAAAGTATTAACCAATATGCCTACAGTGTGATTAGGTCACCTGCCTTTCTTCTGCAACTGTGCAGCTTCAGCAACACCTACAGTTTCCCAACGGGAATGGCAAGTGTCAAGGCTTAGATTGCAAATCCGGTTGCAAATCAAGTGGCAGTTTAGCTTTTGCTGAAAAATGAGAACAAGAAGAATTTCCCAGATCCTTGATGTTAGGTTAAAAATGAGCTTAACCTGTAAGCTACCTCATGTATTACCTTAAACGGAATAGTCGACTGGCACAGGATAATTACCAGAAGAAAACTCCGTTTTGGCAGCAGTGCCTTTTTCTTTTTTTCTTTTTCTTTTTTTCTTTTTCTTTTTCTTTTTCTTTTTCTTTTTCTTTTTCTTTTTCTCTCTCTCTTTCTCTTTCTCTTTCTCTCTCTCTCTCTCTCTCTCTTTCTCTTTCTCTTTCTCTTTCCAGAATATGTATATGAGTTTCATTTCTGAGTTCTGGAATAAGAAGACATGGGCATTTCGTTAAAACACTTTCTAGAAAGAAATGTAACATTTTGGCTTCCACATTTTTAGAGAACACCTTAGAGGTTCTTCTCTGCATTAGAAATTCACACTCTCTACCTGAAGATATGCTATGACAGTGTCAACCCAAAACACCAGTGAAGTCCATAGGAACTTTTGCCTTTGGCCTCTGCCTTTCTCCCAGTCACCAGCTGGCAAATATAAGTGAGCCTTCAAATTCCTAACTGAAAATACGTGGTGCAGCAAAACTATTACATGATGGCAACAGCAGTCTGGATGAAGAAGCAGAAGTTAATACACTACTTATCTGCTTATCTGTCACAGTTTTAGATACTGATGTGCCTACCACTGCAAAAACTCCACGTCTGCAAGTGTATTTATATTTAGAATACTGCTGTGATGTTGGGAAGTGCTGCTGTCCTTCTTGCGCAGCCTAACAGATGAAACATCGCGTTTTCAGATCTTGTCTACATGAAAAAAAATTGACCCTCATCTCCTTTGCAGAACTACAATTTAATTATTATTACAGGGGAACTATCTACTTGGGATTAAACTTTGCTTTGGGGTAATTGTTTCATTCAAAACCACGATAATTATTCCAGAATATGATAAATTTACTTAAAAATGTTATTCACAGAGATATGTATTTCCATGAAATCAAAATATTCTGCACTAGATATACCACACAGATTTAACAATGTAGGCAGTCTAGGGACTACTCATAGTCACACGATTTATCTCTATTTCTGGTCTTACCCTTTGAATTAGCCAAAGGGAATGACTGAGATTATTTTACAAAGAGTCAAGGGGCTACATATTTTATGACAAATCTTCAAATATGTGTTTCATTTGGTTCTACACATACTTTATTCATTCAGAAAAAGAGGTGTGTAACTGCTGTTCAGCAATGATGTTCAGGAGAACACTCCTGGGGCTGCAATAAATTGACCTGTGTATGCATTACATTTTTAAAGTTTCTGACTCTTCTAAGCATTTTGTTGATTTCCTCGAGTAGCTCCCCCCAGCACACAACTTGGCTGGAGAGGGAATGATAAAGTTAAGACATTTGACTTTTCCCAGCTTTGACCATGTCCTATATTAATGAATCATGGCTGTACCACTTCTACAATTAATGTAATTTGCTGACTTACAGGTAAAAAAATTCAATGGGCTTTCTATAGTCAAGAAGCAAAAATACACGCAACTCTGACTCAGTACACTGAAATTACTGAGTTTGTCTGTTGACCTAATCTCATGACAGTTTTGAATCATTATTTATGAAGGTCATGTGATAATTGCATATTTTAGACTGACTTCATAAAAATAAATTCCTGTCTACTGAATTTAACATTGTCAAGATCTCACTTGCACTTTTTACCTCCAATTTGTCCACGTGTCGTTCCAAACTCCTGTTAACAAATAAAGCGGGAGCATTCACCCCTCAAATAACTTGGCAAAAACACATTGGAAAGAAATTGTTAACAGTATTTTCATTACTGTGCATGGTGAACTAATGATATGTTTTGCTCCTTCAAGTAAATCAAAATGCCATCCCTGTCCTAGAGTATAAACTATGTATAAATCAAAAGGCATGATTCAGATCCTCACCTGGATGCGAAATTAATGAGACAATATTGATGATACTACAAACTTAGATACCACTACAAACTTAGAACTACAGCTTTCTTGAGGCTTAAAAGTGTAAAAACAGCTAAGTTCTTAACTGACCTGTGTAAAGGAATATTTCACCATGATTTGCCAACAAACGGATGAAATATTGAAATATAAACCAGAAGCGGGTTTTTTTGGAGACAAAATTTAAATTATATTAATTTTTGTTTCAGGACTCTACATTCATTTCCCTTTAGACAATATTTAATATCCAGGGAGAGTGCACACACAGACAAAACATGAACAACGGTGGTTATAACTTTGTGTTAACGACTCTTGCAAATTCACCAAAACTGTGAACAGATAAAAGCTATTAATCAATGAGCTGTTGAAACAGAAGGGAAATGCTAAAGAAATTTACTCACATTTCTGAGAAAAATGTTTGTAAAAAATTATTTATTTTTGCATCAATAAAATTAAACAACAGATATTCTTGCCACTTGTAATCTTTCAACAGTTCAGAATAACTGTTTATGGTAAGTAAATGGAAATTATTTTCATGATGAATATCATGAAGGTTACATGAAACAAGGTTTTAAATGATTTACATTTTCTTTGGAAAGTTCGTATGAAGATTGGATTAAATTAATCAAGAAAAAGTAGTTTCCTTACTAGGCAGTTTATGAACTACAGGCTCTAGAAGAAGCTGAAAAGAGTTTATGAGAACTGGAATGGTTTATGAAAATTGTGAATGAAGTCATATATATAAACATATAAACAGAATATTTTTTATTAGACTGGTAGATTTTCCTCATTTTCTTTAAGCTTACACAGAAATTGTTCTTCAGACCTAGCCCATATTCTATTATACTTCTACAGGAGTCCTTTTATGAGATTTTAGCTTAGGCCAGAAAACGGAAGAAATTTTAGTCCAGCTGTGACTTCTAACGAGATCCTGGATATTCCATCACTTGAGTTACTCAGTTACAGAGATTATTTTGTATGTTCACAGGGTATTGTGAGACAGTGTAAAATATCAAATAAGGAAGAAAGGCAGCAGAAATGACCTGTTTTTTCCAAACCTGTTATCTCAATAATGAAACCTATTAGATACTGAATTTGCAGATCTGGAGTCTGAAGCTTTATGCGCCAGAGTAAATCTGTAACAATAAATTTCTTTTCAGTGAAATTATAGAAGTTCAAGGCTAACACGTGGGAGCAAAAAATTAGATCTGCTGTATAAAAGCGACGTATCACATTTGCATTTGCATATATATGTTTATAAACTTCAGTCTTGGGTATAAGGCACACATTTGCATATGTTTTTATTGTTTTTGCGTGCAAAGTACACACATTTCACATGGTAAATACATATGACTGATCCGTAAATATAAACATGTAAAATATCTCTAGATTTTTAGATGCATGTGTGTACAAATGTATGTATAGCTGATATTTAAATGTATAGCTCTATGCAGATCTTTCTTTGCTTATATGAGGTACATTTATTTCATATGGTTGATAAGCAGTTTTTAAATGAAAGGTATTTATGCTCATTGCGGATACATAGAGATTATATACAAACATGTGCGTGCATGAGTACCTGAAGCTATAGCTGTCTTCCTTTGCCTTCTGAGGCAGTTTGCTAAAAGAATCTCACAGGTCATAATAGCTGAGGTACAGGTTTATAATCTATATTATGTAAAATGGTATCTATACCTTATTATATGCCATATTGAACAGAGGACTGCAGGTGGATATTAACAGCTATCTCTATGTTTTGTCCTCAGCTTGTGGGCTTTGACTGATAAACCTAAGCAAATAAAATAAACAGCAAATGAGATCAAATATGTTGTTCCAATATGCCCAGTCACTCAGCTGTGCATTTCTAATGGCTTTACATGCTGGTAAACTGTCATTTAGTTGCAGTAGCTTACGAGTGACTCAGCCAAAGATGCCCACATCAGAAGGCTGTCAGTTTCTACATCAGTGGTCTCTAAAACATACATTGCAGTCTATAAAATAATCCTTTAGAGAGAAATAGAGGGTCAAACTTTCCTTTCACAAATAAATAGTGATGGAAAAAATGGCCCGGGGCCCATGCTATACAACTGAGATACTGATAAAAATGCAAAGATTATTCCTATTACTAAGAGAATAGTCTAAAATGAAAATTCAGCTCACTGCAGAACTACAAAAGATATAATTCTGTGGTCTCATACAGATGCTTTCTATTAAAGAGAGTGAACTTAACAGGCGTTTGTGCTAAGGCTATTTTACACTTTATGGAGGGCAGAGGTCCCTAATTTGGGACTAAATGACATTTCCACACATTTTAAAGTGCCTTTACAGGCCTTATGGGTATGAGAAGTAGCTTAAGGAAGCCTTAATATATATAGCAGTTGTCTCAGTACATTTCCAGAAAAGCTTGGCTGGCTCATAGCTGTATTGATTTGTACAGTTTGCAAGTGTATTGTATTAAACATGCAAAGGTAGCTACAGAGAAGAGTGTAAATTTTTATTCCTCCTATTCTGCATTTGTAAAATTATATTTTTCCTTGCACAAAGTGTATTTTCTAGTTATATAAATATTGATCCAGTTCAGAGCACAGAAAACTTGCACAAAATATGTGAGGGAGCAGGAGCATTTTTGCAAGAGTTATATTTTCTGCTATAGATTATTTCAGCATTTTCTCAGCAATTGTATTTGCTAATGTTTAGCTAAGCACATGAGACATCCATCGACTGGTGACTTGTTAATCTTCTGCTGAAAGCTAAATTACCCAAGAGGAGGAGAAGTGGTGCTGGGAGTATTTTGTTTAGAGCATCAGGGACTATTCAGGGAAATCACAGAGGTGATTTAGCAAAGAAAATAAATAATAAAAAAGAAAGAAGTGTCAGCGTTGCTTTGAAAAAACAGAGGCCTCTGACTCGTTAAGAATTTTTGGTAGAATGTTCTCTACCTAGTGCGTCCTCAACCAGGCCACTGGAAAATTCTGGCTTTCGTAGTTTTAAGCACATTCTTAAAATGAACAGATCCTTGGCCAAGAAAAGCTGAAGGAATGATCACTTCAGTACTATTGTAGTATCAATGGGCCTCTTCAGCTGCAGGAGATGAACAGAATCGCTATCACATTGCTCCTCGTCGGGATCCCACAGCTGTGCCATCTAGGGACAGGAAAGATGGTAACAGTTCTTGGAGGGGATGGACTCCCATTGGTACACACCATTTCCCAGAAAGGATGTTATGCACCTCTGCACTGGGATCTGCACCAGCCTCCAGAAGAAAATGGATTTTTTTTCATACTGCGGTAAGTCCCCACTTCGTATCTGTTCCCTCCAGCCATAAACAGGTGTGAAGAGAGATCTAATTCAGGATGTGAGCTTTACCAGTAGTGTTGTTTCCTAAATTCCTCTCTGTGCCTTGTCAAAACCTGCACAGATGTCCACATATGTCCATGGTTTATGCAGCATCCATAGAAGTATGCTGCTTACTGAATCTCATGCAGTGCCTTATACAGCCTGTCTCCAAATCATAGAATCACAGAATCATAGAATCATAGAGTCATAGAATATTAATAGTTTTGGTTGGAAGGGACCTTCAAAGCTCATCTAGTCCAACCTCCCTGCCGTGAGTAGGTACATCTTCAACTAGATCGGGTTGCTCAGAAACAGAGAGGTGTAGTTTAATTGGCAAAAGATTGGGAAGACAAAAACATGTGTCATCGCTGTTGACACAAAATTAAGAGGAACTGTCAACACTCTCGAGGGCAGAGAGGCCCTGTAGACAGATCTGGACAAACTGGAGAACTGGGCAGTCACCAACTACTTGAGATTCAACAAGGGCAAGTGCTAGATTTTGCAGCCAGGACATGGCAGCCCTGGCTGTACAGACAGACTGGCGGATGAGCTGCTGGAAAGCAGCTCTGCGGAGATGGATCTGGGGGTTCTGGTTGACGGCAAGTTGAACACGAGCCAACAGGGTCCCTGGCAGCCAAGAGGGACCCGTGTCCTGGTGCATCCAGCACAGCATCGCCAGCTGGGCAGGGATGGGGTTGTCCCGCTCTGCTCTGCACTGGGGCGGCCTCACCTGGAGCGTTCACTGTGTGCAGGGCTGGGGACACAGGATAAAAAGGAGATAAAGCTACTGGGGAGTGTCCAGGGGAGGCTATGAAGTTGGTGAAGGATTTGGAGGGGAAGCCGTATGAGGAGCGTCTGGAATCACTGGATTTGTTCAGTCTGGAGGAGACGGAGGGCAGAGCTCATGGGGCTGCAGCTTCCTCAGCAGGGGAGCAGGGGGGGCAGGGCTGAGCTCTTCTGTTCGGCAACCATCTACAGAACCCAAGGGAATGGCAGGAAGATGTGCCAGGGGAGAGTCAGTTGGACACGAGGAAAAGGTTCTCCACCCAGAGGGTGCTGGACACTGGAACAGGCTCCACAGGGAGGTGTCACGGCCCCAAGCCTGACAGGATTCAAGAAGAGACTGGACAACACCCTCAGACACATGGTGTGAACTGTGGGGTTGTCCTGTGCTGGGGCAGGAGTCAGACTTGATGATCCTTGCAGGTCCCTTCCAACTCAGGGCGTTCTATGGTTCTGTGAAAAGGCATTGGCTCAGCACTAAAGGGACTGAGACAAGATTATCTCAGCGTATGAGGACCCCCAGCTTCTGGGGACAGCCACATGCCCCACAGTGTGCTGACTGATGAAGATGTATTGAAGCCCCATTTTCATCACTTTTTGCTCTCTTTTGTTAAAAATGAAGGGTGGGTGTAGGTTGCTGGACAGACCAGCTGGACTGGACTGACCTAGGCCCCAGCCTGGTGTAGGGAGTTCCTCCAACAGCATCTCCTTGCAGTGAGAAGGTGACAGGTTCTCTTTTTTTGACTTGTCCTGTCTTTGGATCAGCTGAGGTCCCTTCCACGATGCAGATACGAAACAGGAGCATTTCTCCAAAGCAGTCCTTGAACAAGCCATCCTTTTACCAGACTGAAAATGTTTCGTTTTCCAACTTCAGCTCCAAGCCCAGCATGGTGTCGCAGGCCACCACAAGGCCTTGGAGGGAGGAACCAGGTCTGACCTGCCACTCGTCTTTTTTCTGGGTAGTTTGCAGCCATGCATAAGGTATCCGGACTCTGAAATCTGACTGTGAGAATTTTTAAGCAAATTGAAAACAACTTATATGACAGTGGAGACTAAAAACAATAAATAAAATAGCACTGCTATGTAATCTGCTGGCAGACACGCACACACGCTCCTCCAAAGGATATTTCTCAGTCTTTTTTCTATTAAAAATTTAAAAAAAAAAAATAAAGGGGGAAGAATCAGACAAATGTAAAGCTAGAGAAAGTCAAGCCTCATGACAATCATATTTTTGCTCTTTCTGTTTCTCTGAAACTAAAAGGAGCTGTCATTTTGTGCTCCTCTATGTATATGTTGACATGTGCTACATCAACTTCCCTTCCTGCTGCTCCACTGCATAGGGTGTCACGTTCCAAGCCAGCAACAGCTATGTTATTTCTAGCTCGTATAGCTAAACCTCTTTCCTTTATACTTAAAGAAGCTAAGAATATTGTCTTCCATTTTCTTACAAAGTAAGTTTACTCAAGGTCAAGATCAATGCAAATAGAAGAGTGTTTCAAAATCAAAGAAACTTTACAACATATTATTTTCCCAAGAGAGTTTTCAGTAGGTGTTCTTTCTTGTCATGAGAAGAAAAAGTCTTTGGTCTCTTCTTGCAGATCATTAAAACGAACAGGCAAAACCAGAGAAATTTAGTCTATGCATGCATGTACCAAGTGAGTTGTCATCTTAAGTATAGAGCAGAACAAAAATGAGTGCTTCTTGAAGACAGCTCAGTTGGGTCCCACGTCTGATGGGTTTTGAAGTGTAACAAAATACATTTTGGGTACATCAACCGCTTTGTTTCTATTAAGATCCGTAAAAATACTCTAAGGAATTGCACTTTTGAAACCCAAAAACGTAATCCTACTCTCTGGCCCAGTTTTTTTGTATTTATTTCAAGATCCATCACACACCAGGCATATCACTTTGCCTAAATTTTAGTGCATAGGCTCAGAGGTGATCCATTCCTCTGAACCAGATGTTCCCGAGGCAGCGCGTGAAACATGGTGAACTTCAATTAAGTGTCAGCTTCTAGTTAGACTACTGAGGGAAAAAAAGAGAAAATAGTGGTGACCTGGGATCTGGTCTCAGACAGTTTTAAGAAGGAGAAATAGCAGAAGCAATAACAGGAACTAATGGTTTAAACACTTCTTTTTTTAAGAAGACATTCCCCTGGATCCTCTCCCACAGGAGACCCCTAGCAAAGGGCTGGAAAAGCAAGATCCTGGGGCTCGAGAAGAAAGGAAACAAGAGGATAGGTTACTGTCAGGTGAGACGTAGCAGGGCTCTGGCCCCAGGACACTGTGCTGGGCTGCATGGGACATAGGTCAGGGACACAAGGAGCAGAGTCCCAGGGCATTCCTCTCCTGAAGTAGTGCCCCCTCAAACAGGTTCACAGACCCATCAAGATGTCTCTTCACTGCTCACTTGTTCATTCCTAGAAATGTAATGGCCTAGTTTGGAGGAAAAGGTGTTTCACTCATCATACCTAGTGACCAGGAGTCTCCCTTTGGGTATAGGCTGAGATCCTTCCAAAACTAGATGTACAATCTCTGGTTGAAGGATCCAACAGCTATTCTAGTGGTTGTTTGTCTGTTGAATTCTATATTATAACCAATATCAAGAGCTGCGTGCCTGCTTTTCCAGAACAAGCTCTTCTGAGCATGTTGCTGTATCCTAAGCTTGGGCACTATCAGTTTTTCCCTTTAGGTTATAGTATAGAGTTTATATAAAGGGAATGGCCACAAGTGGAGATTTGAAGAAAAACATTCAGACAAGAAAGGGTCAGATTGTGAAAAAGGTTTGATCCTCCTTCCCAGGCATTCTTCTTTTCATCTATACCCTTGTTCAAGTATGTGGTGGACAACTGCTTTGGGTTTGAAGGACTCAAAGAGGTACTTAGCAACATACCTTCCTCTATGAGCTTCTCCAGTACCACCACGCTCCTTTATTTTTTGGTTTTCTCCCCAGTGACATTTGTGGGTTTGCCATTTTGGATGCATGCATGGATGAACAGAAAGATGTAACATGTGTTTCAAACATCTCATGGTAAATTTTTGACATCCATTGTCTGGCACAGTCTTTTTAAACTTGTGCCTCAAATAATTTCATGTGCCAGCACCAAAACCAGAGAGGGAAATGCAGACTGTATTTTATCATAAATCACATGTACCTGTATGTAATGTTTCCAAAAGAAAAACAGAGAGAGAGAAACTCTAAATTATAATCAAAACAAAGTATAAATATCAGCCAGAGTCAACTACAAATGCAGAAACTACATGTCAAGTAAGTCCTCTGCTCTGAACTTGGGAACACATTGTAAACCTTGGAGCTGAGAAGCACAGCCTGATGCAGTCAGTTAAAATGAGAAAGAAGAGACTGCAATCAAACACATCTTACAGTTTAAAGGAAGGTAGGACATGTTTACTTGGAATAACATTTAGTGCCGTTTCCATAAAGGGGGGCAGGGGCAGCTGTGCTGGACCGTCAGCAGTTGCAAAAACCCACACAACATAAAGGCCCTATTTTGGTTAACATTGTCAGTCTTTAATGACTAGTGGCGTAACAGCTGGTTTTGATGTAATTTCTTTTGAGACCACTAGATTACAAGCTGTTTATTGCATTCTTCTCCCCAGACAGCTCCCTGGATACAGGCAGAGAGTCAAGAGGTCAGAGGTCTAAAGCCAGAAGCTAAAGGATTTGTCATTGTTTAACAGGTCACTTGTTGCTATGTACTATGCAAACTGCACGGTGCCTTGCAGCCTAACAGGATGGCGTGGTGTGTTTTATTTTTCATGTTTCCACAAGGAGAAGTGGGTCTGACCCACTGCAGAAGCAACTTTCTTACCTGGGATCATCAGTTTGTGCTAGGTCTGTGTGTGGGGATGGGGCACACAATCACGTCCAGCAGCAAAACGTCCTCAGTTAGCACCCTGATTAGACCTGTACTCAATATTCACACATAAATCCCCAAAACATAGAGAGTGATGGATATGACATAATCATGAAGGGCAGTTCACCAGCTGTTGTGGGTGATGATATCTGCACCTCTAATTCCACTCTCGGTTAAACGAGTGTAACTGAAAAAACAGAATTGTTCCTAATTCCTGCGTAATTTCTGTTCTGTTACATGGGGAACAGCTCTTTCTATGCCTATGAAACAATTTTGGCTTTGTCTGCAATAAGCAGCCGATGAGATACTGACTGTAAGAAGCACGTGAACATGTGAAAACTGGTTTTTAAACAGCCTGAAAAAACACAGCTGACTTCAGAAATATGGAACCTGGATGGTTTTTCCCCAGAGGAAAAACGAAAAAAAATTCCTGCCACTGGAGCCAAGAATTTGAAGTTCCAGCAGTGTAGTTAGTTGTGAAGCCAATTCTGCTAATTCTTGCAAAGAAGCTCTTTTCTTTAAGGAAAATTATATTCAGCAAATAAAGAAGAAGAAACATTCATATTTTTCCATTCTTTGTACAGAACACATATTTTAGATACCAGAAAAGCTATTTGAGATCTCCTCTAGTCCTAATAATTGTGATTCTTTATCTGTACGAGCCGAAAGATGGTCACCTTTTGCCTTTGTTATACACCCAAAGAATATATTCAGGCAAAGCTGGAAACCAGCATTCAGATACCTTCTAAAGACAGATAGAAAACCAACCAAAGTTTGCTGCTCCATTTGTTCTTTCCTAGTGTCGATATTGTGGACCTTACAAAGCGGTGAAGCGTAAGGTGTGCAAGCTTGTTTTCAAGTAAGGACTTTAATAAAGCAAGAAATTATTGAAACATTCAGGAATGGCAATTCAAGGGTCCACTCTGCCTTGAGACAGTTCTGTCATACCTTTCTTGAAGCTAAACTCTCTCAGTGTCTGGTTGCTTAGTCCTTCAGATTCAAGTAAGCTGGCTGCCCAAATTCAGGTGGGAAATTCCAAGCTCTGCTCTGGAGCTCCTTCCCAAGGTCCTGCCCCGTGTGCCAGAAGCTGCAGGAATGGGCAGGAGATGCTGTTGATGAGGAGTTGCTGTGGTTTCATAATCTTCCCAAAGAGAGGGAAGAGCCAATGGAGGTAAAACTGAACCAGCTGAGGATGGTTGGTCATTGGAGCCCAGAGCAGCATGCACCTGATGTTTCTGCTTGGTTTTGAGGATGAAAAACATAGATGAGTCCTTTACACTCCCTGAAGGAGGACTTGCATGGTATTTAATGTCTGTACAGCCTAGTTCTGATAGGAGCTCCAGGTAGGATTGGATCATGAACAAGGATACCCTAGGAGCCTCTGGGACCTCAGTCTTCAAGCTGACCTCAGCTGGATGAGTTGAAGGACCAGCTCTGGCAGCTAGTTGTGACCGGTACCCCTGCTCCCGACCTTGGCAGTGTGGTTGGACAACTAACCCCATGTCATGAGGCAGATGGCCGTTCTCTGTGACCGAGCAGGTCATGGATTCATTCCCATTACCTCATCATCAGGCCCCGAAGGTCCTGTGCACCAAGTAGATAAACTACACAGATTTCCTCCCCCTGAAGGTCTCAGGCACTGGCCAGCCCGCCAGTGGCAACGGCCCTGGCACAGGAGAGGGAAGTGGAGAAGCAGAGAGCTCTGCATATAAAATCAGTTTTATTATAAACTCTATATTATGTTACTTATAAGTCTTGCTACATTGATTCTGCTTGTAGAAATCCTGTGCCATTGTGATCATAAATTCTGTGCTGCACTACTAATAACAACCTGTTAAGAAAATACATTTTTAATTGCAACAACAGTTCAGTGCCACCATTATTCTGCTGAGGATCCGTAAAGAACCCGCATGTCCCCACAGTGTTGGGAGGCACTAGTGACCTCAGGCATCTTTTCTGTGGGTCGCCCATAGAGAAGACAGGTCTGGTGGGAATTCCCAAACAAGCAGTGATGAGGGTACCTAAGGCTGTGTCACAGTTTCCAAATATCCTGCCATTTTGCTCTGCTTGGGAATATGGGAAGTCAGTAAAAAAAAAAAAAAAAAAAAAAAAAAAAAAAAAAAAAAAAAAAAAAAAAAAAAAAAAAAAAAAAAAAAAAAAAAAAAAAAAAGGAAAAGGAAAAAAAAAATCAACACCAATAACCCAAAATATGGAATCCCTTGGATTAAAGTATTTATAATTTGTACCACCTTTTTATTTGAGCTGAAGACATCACTGACCACTTTTACCCCAATATGCTGATGCTGCTCTTTGGAGTGCAATCAGAAGTACTCCTGGAGGTTAGAAATACCTTGTCCTCTTGCATACGGTATGTGCTATGCAGCATAGCAAGCTGGGGCAGTGCAGGGAGCTGCCTTAAATATTTTCATTCGGAGTGTTTGTTACCAGCAGTATTGCAGGGAGCGCTAATGGGTCAAGGGCAACCATGAGAAGCAGCTTTTCCCTCCCCCTTGCACACTCTCCTCCGCTGAATCTAGGTCAAGGAAGAGCAAGATGCCCATCGATGCACCGTGCACTGTCCTTCCCCACTGATGACACCATAAATTTTCAAACCATAACAACCTCCAGAAAAAAAGGGTAATCGTAAAGTGCGTCTTATTTTGTTGTAGCTGCAATTTGAAATGTTTTCTGTATAAAAATAAACCCATATTTCCATTACAAAGCCAACTTTTGAAAGGTTTACAGCTACAAAATATTTCCTTTGAAATTAAGCTTGCTTTAAACGAACCTGTCTTTTCATATACTTCATGTATGTAATACAATAGATGTTATAAACATGTTACTGTGATGCTTGATTTCTGGGACACTGGTTTTTGATTTTGTTGATGAAAAGGCTAGAGGTTACAACTTTAGGAATTTTGAAGGGCTGGTATGTCAACATTATTTTCCTTAAATATGAAATAATTGAATGGGAAAAGCCTGTCATTATGAAAGTAGATCCACTCCCAATACTGATATCTACAAATGACTTTGTTTTATCTTTCCCTCTTAAAGTTCCGTTGTTCATTTAGACATAAAGTCATACCTTGTAATCAGAAATTTTTATTGCAGTTAGTGTTACACTAGGTATGACCAAATCTATTATGGGATTAAAAAGCACAATCACTAAGATGCAGGTAATCTTTTCTACACCTTTTGCGCATAAAATCAAGTTAGTCTTAAAAACATGATTTTGAGGTTCTTTTCTTTAAAGACAGCAGGGACAGAAAAGGGACATACATTTATTTATTTATGCTTTCTTACATGTATTTTTCATGCAAAATCCTACCGTCTGAGAAAGTAAAGTGCAGGTGAAGACATGTTCTTTTGCTGGATGAAATGAGCTCGTCCATTGTGTCTTCATCTGCTCCACATCTTGAAAAAAATCACATCTTTTATATAATGCCATGGAAGCAGGATGCCCTGCTTTATTGCTTCCTCCTTTGGTTTTGAAGGTATTTGCCACTGATGCTTTATAATTCAACTGAGAAGGTTTCTGAGCAGCAACTCACTTCTCACTTACTGCTGAAAAGAGACAAGACAGTTTTTTTGAAGTTTGGGATAATTCAGGCAAAAGCTCCTAGAGCCTGAGTCTCCTTCCANAGGGAAGGGAAGGGAAGGGAAGGGAAGGGAAGGGAAGGGAAGGGAAGGGAAGGTGAAAGAAACAGGGAGGGGAAGGGATGTTTACTTTTTACAGTGTTTTGGTTGTCAGAATGATGAGTTCTGCATGTCAAGATGAATATCCAAAAACTACGTAATATAAAATGAACATAATAACTCCAAAACAATTAAATTCACAAGCCAATTTTCCGTGAGTTAGGTCTTTCAGTTCAGATTTGAAGCATACCTAAGAGAGGATGCTTTTTATATATATACTAGGTCATGCTTATCCATCAAGTCCAGACCACATGTTTCAAAAGGTCTGAAATACACAGCAAGTTAAAAAAAGTCCCTGCAACCTACACTAAAACGTTACTGTGGAGACAAGACAGGGAAACCCTCTAACAAATGTGGTTTTGTATTTGATCAGTGCTACAATCCCACCTTTGAGAAACTGTACTTAAGGCTGTATCACAGTTTCCGAATATGTATAATTTTGATATTTTGAAATATGTTATTTATTATGCTTGCTAAAAAAAAGATGGGGCTTTTGTAAAGTGAAAGAAGAATATATCACTTCTGCTGGAAACTAATCAGAAAGACACCGGTCATAGAAAAGAAGTTTGATTAAAAAGAAAATATTAAACAGGATGCTTTGTATATTCGCAGGCTGATTTCAGTTTTATAACTTAAGCTAAATCTTTATTTCCATATTTTGAAATGGTATCTTCAAACTTACTTGCAAAATTGGTGAATTTCAAGTTGAAAGCTGGAGAGTTATATATTTTGCAGTGGCTGTGCACATCTGGGTGAGCCCTTGTCTGATTCAGAGACATGAGCTACCTGTGCCTTGTACTAACTTGCCCTGCTTGTGTTGCTTTAAATATGTTGATTTTTGTTTGTTTGTTTGTTTGCTGGCCTATGATTTGGTGTTCAGGATTTAAAAGAAGTGCTAGTCGGCATTCAAACCGGTGGCACTGACTTTTGTGTCCTTTCTTCCCCTGGGGACAATAAGCTACAGCAGTTGGGCTGGGACATCTCAAACCGCCTCACTGAAGGAAGCTGGTCCTCCCATTACCTCTGTCACTTAAAGTGGACACAGGCAGCGTATCCACGTACAAACAGCTTTGATCAACCTCCATTATATCCAGAGAAAATAACCTCCAGGACGGAGCAAGAAACTCACCCGCTGCCATCACCCTTTTGTCCCTCCTGTATGGGCAGGACGTGATTCCCTCAGGGATTAGCCAAAGAGTATGTGCTCTGAACTGATCAACTCAGTCAATTTGCTGTGCAAAGTAAATTGATCCTCTGAAACAAAGGAGTCTGCCAACGGGGAGGTACCTGAGAAAGCACTGTGCCTGTGTAAACAGTGCTGTTCTTGCCCCAATGTGAAGTAGCCCCGCGCCATATGGTGCCACTATGATCTCATTAACTGATGGATTAACTCATCCCAGCATTGGGGATCCTCAGTTTCCAGCTGTGAGGATGATTGATGCTTCAGTCTTGGAAGTTATTTCCTCCATTTAACAGAGTCAAGAAGACAGAAAATTGCCCCCCTTTGTAAATGCTAATCTCACCACTCCTTCCAACACCCAACATAGCAATTTGTTCCAGGCAAAGTCTTCAAATCGGTATAGTACACATCAAATGCATACTAATTAGTGATTTCTTTTGAAGGCTCTATCACTTACGGAGGGTTTCCTTTTCCATATGTTCATCATGCCCCACTTCACCCTTCAATCACAAACCAGCACTTTCTACTAATTCTGAGAAGGTACATTGTACCCTGCATCTGTATTAAATACTACACCTTCTGAGGCCTAATTTAGGGTCAGATAGAAAGCAGATAAACAGGCATAAAGTCTTAGGGGCACCATCCTCTTTTTAGGCATTTAATTTTTGTTTCCACTGACCATGCTGCTTAAGGGAACACTCCATGAAAAGAACATATATTTAGAAATGGCAAAACCTTCATGTCCACACGGCATTGTACCAGCACTGCTAATGAGACCATGGATTTCCCACTGATGCTGAATGGAGTCTCACTAGCAGCAGCTTATTTCTTGGTACCTTCTACTGGGAAGCTGTCAATCAATCTTAAAATGGGCAACCTGCAGTGGATCAGAGGATTCGGTCTGACCAGTTTGGTCTGTGTTGGCTCAGACCACGATTATTTTCTTTTTACCCTCTATGATTCTGTACTGATTGTATAAAGGGTCTTCAGTTCTTAAGGACCTAGAACTATGTTGCTTCTTGCTACCATCACTCACATCAGAATTGCAGCAAGAAGACATAAGAGAAGCCAGGAAGAAAAAATACTCGAACTAAGTCAGAGCCAGACAAAAAATGTACATATTTTTCTTGCTGAAAACATTTAAATGTGCTCCTTGTTCTGCTTTCCCTACACCAGGCAACTGCAATGTAATCTCAATAAGTAATTTGTCTTCGTGCCTATCATGGCACAAATATAACTGGAGATGGGTAATAAATGGCCAACTTTTAAAACAGGTTTCACTACTATGGTATTTATTTTCACATGATCCTTGTAGGCAACTTAGAGTTTGTTTATTTCATTATCTTTTGCAAGATGTACAGCAACTAAAGGCCTATTCAAAGTGAACATATTGTTATGAAATGAGAGAAACTGTGTCATGCAGATTACAAAAAATAAGTTCTCCAGATGCTTGCTGAAATTTATGTTTTAATGGTGTCTCTATCGTTGCTTAAAAGATGAATATGTCTTTTTTTTTTGAATTAAAAGATTATTTTCTCAGAGCATAGGTAAGGATGATTATTTGTTTGAGGGAGAAAGAAACTCAGGTTCTCTTAGTCACTCCTGTGCAAAGGAAGCAGAACTTGTCTCAAACTGGAGGAAAATACTCACTTGAAGGTTTAATATTTTTCCTCTCTTTGTTGAAGTTTCATTTCAACCAAGATTTTTCCACCGGCTCTAAGTGAAAAGATGAAACATCCTCATCTTTTAAAAGAAACATTAAAGGAACCACTATCTCACTTTATTTCATATTGCAGCATTCAAAGTAATTACATCAAACATTAAAACTGAGGTTAAAACAGATGTTAGAACACATGAGTGCTGGCTGTCAGTAAGTTCCACGTTTGGTTTTGCTGTCAACAGAAATCCACTGGGCAGACATAGTAGCCAAATTTGTGGTTGCTCCAACAGCCTTAACTCGTTGGCACTTTAGAATGTCTGCCACGTGAGACCAAGGACCAGCACAGGAGATCCAGGGGATGACTTTTAACTTGAGGTAACCTTTACCTTGGGGTGCACAAGCAGCACCATCAGAAGAGGTTTGCACTGAACTACAGCATCCACAGCAAGATTGCTGCTGGCAGATAATTTAGTCTAACCTGGATATTTGTCTACTACGTGGAAGAATCAACATGTCTTCAATTTCAACAGCTCTTAAAAAATGTCTCGTTAACAGTAAGATTTATCTATGTAGCTATGGGTAAGGTGCAATATTTGTACCAGATGTGTGGGACCTGTGGACAGGGTGAGACCCTGGCCAGATGTAGAGATGTCCCATCCCGATGTCAGCCTCCATCCAGCCTTCGGTCCCAGTGTCTGAAGCAACAACTATATCTGCTCTGTACCAACTACACACGACGGACCTGGTCATGCAGACATCTTCTGGGCAACGGAGTTTTTCACTGGACAGTTTAGAAGGAAGCTGGAAAATTATTTATCTTGTTGAGGCATCCCTTGCCAGCATTTTCAGAATAAAGTGTTTTGATTTCAACCAACACAGTCTTGGAAATAGTTATGAAAGGTAATGAAATTATTTCTCATTCCTCTGAACTGAAGTATTTATTTATTTTTTTACCAAACCAAATAATCTACTAAGCCTATATTGCATTGAACTTCCATTTTCAGCACTCCAGTGCTGAAATGTGGTGCCTGGAACAATTTTTCAAAGTTCTAAAATTTCAGGCTGTATTTAAAAGATAAACAAAATCAACAAAAGACAAACCAAAAAAAAAAGATGTAATTTACCTGGACTAGAAACTGAAGAAAAAAAAAATCCTTCAGTTGAGAAGCAGGTACCTATTAAGAGGAGCTCCTTAATGTGTGTATATATATGTATGCACACATATGTACACATGTACATATATATGAATATATGTGTGTGTGTATATATATATGTCTATGTATATATGTGTGCATATATTAAAAAAATGCTAGGACTTCACACACTTAATTTGGAGGGGAGAGTATAGCGCAGCATTTTTTTGAGCACTGAAGACAGACAACGCTGAATTTTGTTCGAAGTTCAATCATTTTTCAAGGGATTAAAGTATTTTTCACTTGTTAAAAAAATATTTCTATCTCTTGCCTGGAAGTTCATAGGATATGTCAAACTACACCTCTTATTCTCTTCAATTAGGAATGCAGCATCACTCTATTCTCAACTTAGGCATCTCAAAAGCATTTCTAAAGTACCAGATCCTCTGTCAACTGAGTAAAACACCATGATAAAAACTGTATTTTTCTTTCTAACATGAGATCGAAGCTCCAGAAGAGGTGACATACATCTTGGATATTGAGACTCAGACATGGGGATCAATTGAACGTAGAGATGTTATGTTGCTGATTTTATAGTACAAAAGCTGCTTTTGAAATAAATGTTCATTTACATGGCGGTACTTAACTCCTGCCCCAAGTTCATGAATATTGAGTGCATTGTTAAGGTGTGTTGGGTTTTTCCCCTCATACACCATCATTAATTTTTGTACAGAAAAAGAGTATAGAGGCAAGGCTCAGACCTGCAGACACATCAGGAAAACTGAAAGTCATGGTTAAAGCCCAGTTGGCAACTGAGCCCCACACAGCCACTCTCTCAGTCCTCCTTTAGGATGGGAGAGAATCAGGAGAGTGAAGGTGAGTGTTTGAGATAAAAGCAGTTTAATAGATAAAGCAAAAGCCACGCACACCAGAGAAGTGAAACAAGGAATTCATTCACCACTTCCCATGGGCAGGCAGATGTTCAGCCATCTCCAGGAAATTAAGGCTCCTTTATAAACGTGTATTTTTTTTCCAATTGTAGTGCAAAAATCCCAGACCTGAAGTAGCTGCCTCCCATGTGTGGGAGGCTCTCAGAGCCAACATACCCTCCCAGACTCTGTATGGGTCTGTCCTGGGAAGATGTGCGATGCTCTGACGGTCACTGTAAGAAGAGCTTCTGCTCCTGACTGAATATTGCTGATCAGTCGACCATTTTTCCTCTGTAGCTGCAGAAAATGTGGTTGCTGAATTGCTGCCTCCCAGAAGGGCTGTAAACAAATGTAAAACTGGATCCTTCTTCTCGTGAAATAATTTTTCATGTCTTTCCAATACAGCAACTGCCAGAGGTGACAAAAGCATCACAAGAACCCTCCCTCTGAGGATGTTACAAGTATGGGAGACAATCCTAAGTGGCCACTGGAAGTTAGTGTTGTTTTAAATCACTAAAGCATGGAGCAGAAGAAAATGTAGTCATCACAGAGAAACTGGCCACTTTTCCTATGGTAAAATTCCTGATTGATGGAATGTGAAACTTTTCACTTGAATTACCGACGAGCATTTAAAGGGCAACCGTTCAAAGAAATAAAGCATTTTTAATTAGGGTAGCAGGATGGAAGAGGGAACTCTTCTCACCGTACTAACTGAAAAAGCAGACCCACAGATCTTGTACACTGGGTTGGTCAAGAGCTTTTTGTTATGCTTCAGTTTATTTAAACATGGCACATCTGTGGCTCCAGTGCATTGCACACAGGTGGCATTCCTTTTCTTTTTTTAAATTGCTTGACAACAGCAGTGCTTACTTGTCAGTATGGATAATCTCAGATGACATGAAGAAAGTGCTTACATTATGCTTAATGACAATTTAGTTCATTGCATCCCTTCATCCTTTCCCTTTATCTGACTTCCGTTAGAGTCCTAAAACTCCTTTCATTTACAGGAATGCCCTGGGCATGGAAAAACTTCCTCAGACAAGCAACATATCACCTTTGCTTCCCTGGGATGTGCAGCTCCTTGTGAAAGCTCCTGTGACACACCAAGGGCTGCCGCCTGAAAAACAAGAGAAAGAAGCAGGTGGGCAGGAGTAAATGACAGAAGCCTGTGTACCTATTATATGCTACTCCTCAAAGTGGGTCCTTGTTGAATGCGGTCACTAGATGGGGGTGAAAGGACAGAAAATTAATAACAATCACCTCATTAGGCTAGAGATTGGGCACCATTTTCCGCAAGGCATAGTGATAAGAATCAAGTCCTTGTGTCTACTTTCTTACTTGCAAGAGGAGAAGGACCAGCCTGGGTGGGAAAGGGAGCTAGGCTCTGGAAACTGTACTTTGAGGCCTACCAAGGGCTGTAGGAGCTTGTATTTCTTCCAGCTGAACATCGGTGCACAGATGGGCTGATACACATTCCACCCTGCAACCACAGCCCAGAACTTTTCACAGGACCAGGTTGCTGTAAGTCACTATTACCCACTCTGTGCACACAAATGATTTTACACTTGGAGATTAACAATGCTGGGACCATTTTTGACCATGTTTTTTTTTCCACAGTGGTGAGGACGGGTTTGCACTGTTACAGTGATGTTGCTTTCTTACATTTTTCCCTCTTTCCCTTGGGTTTGATCCAGCTGCTGCCACCACCAATGTTTAGTACAGTGCCATGGTTTTCCAGCTTATTTTCCTGGATGTCCGCAGGCACAACAGCAAGAGCAGGTAGAACCTGAGCATGCAGACTCCTGTGTCCTGCTACTTGCACTTTGTCTGTGAAACAGCATTTCAAGACTGATGTACAAATTATTTAGATTAGAAGGGCATTCAAGATGGTCTGGTATTACATTTCTGGATAAATATGTCATGGAAAGAGACTGACAATTTAATTTGGTTTTGTCTTTTCTTTCTTTTTGACTCCAGCCTAAAATGCTTCCTAGTCCATTTCACCTCACAAAACAGGTGGACACTAACAGCCTCCTGTGACCCACTCCTTCTCTCCTCTCCGTACCAACAAATATCTACCCTCTGATTAGGTATTTTACTCATTGCCTATGCCACCAGAAGTAGTGATATTGGTAATAAACAGGGACCTTGAGGTAAAAGGTTTGTGGAAGCAAATTTCAGTGAAATACATCAACAGAATTTTGAATATAAACTGCATTTTACACACTGGAACTGCAAAACACTTGAAAATGACTCCTGAAGTAATGGAGAAAGCACTTTGGTGGAGGAAAGTATGATTATTTTGGATAGTCAAGACTTAGAGGTCCTGCCCAATATACCAGGGAGAAGCGGTCTCCAGCACCGTGATGTCTGAGTGCCTGAGCAGTTCTTTCGGCTTGAAGACAAGAGAAAGTCAATTTTCAAAAGTGATGGTGGAAATGTGGACAAGATTTCCCTTCCTCTTTGAGCTCTAAGTTTATGAGAAGAAGAAATAACTTTAATTTCTATCTGCAATTTCAGGTACAGCCTTGTTCTGACTTGGGGCCCAAAAAGTCTCTCTCTGATGAAGAGGAGATTGCTGCCTCCCCAGCACAGGGATGTGTGGGGAGAGCAGGGGCGTAGGAGGATGGTTTTGTAGTTGTTCCTTGTGGATTTCCAAGAGTGAATCCAGGTTAAGAAAAGTATTAATTCTAAGGAAAAGTAATAGAAAAGTAAATAAAAAAGTGAGCATAGAGTTGCCTCTGAATCCTAATGCCTTTATCCTTGGGGATTTTTATTCTATTACAAATATTAGCAAAGATCAAGGGCATTTTATTTTAAGGGTAAGTCTAATTGGAAAGAAGATAATTCTACAAAAGTGGAAGTCAGCTAAAGAAATTAAAATTGATGTGATCCTTTAGGATTCTTCCCACACATAAGTGAAACCTCAGTCTTCAAGGGACCTCTTGTGTCTTTTAAACTCCAACCCACTCTTTCTGCTTGCCATCCTAAATGCTCCTAGCCCTTCCTGTGCACTTTCTGCCTTCGATGTTCTTGCAGAAGTTTGTCTCCCCTTCCCAGCATGTTCTGTTGGATGCACAAAATACTCTCTGACACCTAGAAAATCAGAGGGGCGTTTTCCCCATGGGTTATTTTATCTGCCCTCTCTCTGGAGTCCTTTTTGTCTATTTTCCCTGCTTCTGACAGCAGGCAAACACACTGACTCAGATGGCAAATACTGTCTTTTCAATGAACAGTGGTTGTGCATGGTGAAAAACCCCTCACCTCAGAGTGACAGACTGGCGTCCAAGGAGATTTCCTTATGAAAAGCCCCATCAATAAAAGAAAAAATGAGGAGGGTTGAGTTTCTCAGAATTGTGATTTTTACTCCTGTAAAAATCTCAAGTTGGCAAAGGAACAAAAAAGACAACTTGGCCATGCAGATGAAGTAGATAACTGGGAAGAGAGTGACACCAGGAATGAGATTTGCTTCAAATTTTGTTCTTACCTTGTTCTCTAAAGAGACAAAGCTCATGTTCTCACAAGGTCTGAGCATGCACTCCTACCCACATACGTGCATGTCTTCTTTCCTAACGTCCTTTGGGCCAGTTTCAGTAAAACTGCAAATAGTACATGGTCTAAAGCTATTATATTCCTGCAATTTTTATGAGAAAACAAAGTATCACCATCTGCTTGCCTTGCTGTGATTCTGCTCCCTGTTGACCTCTGCTGGATCCCCCTCACTTTGTCTGACTGTGCACAGCTGCTTTTATGTTCATGATAAACAGCTGGGCAGATGAGTGAAGTCTTGCCAGCATCTCTGCTGAAGCACAGTGTGCACACAGCTTGGGTACCAGCTCTGTCTCACAGTGCAGAGAGAAAATAGCTCCATGCACTGTAATTAAAATCAATAACATGAAGGCAATTCTATAATGCTCTCCTCAATAAAAAGCTCCATAAAACCATCTAGAGATTATTTGGGGTATACAGAGATTTTACCATTATGATAACAGTTCTTGTAATTGTGCTAGCAGGAAACTACAAGACATCACAGGACTATGCTGTGTAAAGTGGAAAAGAAATACATCATAATTAATCAGTTGGAAAAGTAGCTTGTTACAGAAATACACAAAATGTAAAGGTACAGCATAAGTAAAATCAAGGACCTGCATCATATTTGAACACATATTTCCTGGGTAAGTGCAGACTTCTTGTTTTACCAAACAAGCATGTGAAATAAAGACAGTTTCAAGGAAAAAACATGCAATAAGTTACAAAACCAAAATATTTAACTTGATCATCACATTTGAAAGGAAGAGTATAAGCTCCAAAATCATCTCTATAATAAGAAATTACTAAGAACGGTAGAGCAATCATATTTTATTCAGAGGCCACAATCACAACAATTTTATCAAACCTGGAGCAATCTTGTGGCTTGTGAACATTCAGGACTTCTTCATTTGTAAGTCTTCTCCTAAGCTTCCACATTGCAGAAAAAAGCAAGAAGAGACCACTGGAAAACAGAAATGACAATTTCTAAAGACAAAGCACCTTTCTGCTAAGCCAACATGTTGATATTGGTAGCTTATGAATTGCTGACAGAGTTAATGGTATAGAATTTCATTTTTTAACTGATGAAGAATTAATTAGTCTTTTGAAATGCTTATGATATGGAGTAAAGAAAGGGCGACACAGGTCTGAAATTTCACTTCGTTTATTTTGACTCAACAAAACATTTCCAAGGCATAAACATATACTTACAGCTGTGCATGTGTCAGACCACACACAATCAACAGATTTCTTAAGAACATGATTAACTTTCATCACTGAAATTAAAATCAATGGCACTCTTTATACCCTTGATATTTGAGTATGTTCAGGTATCTTATCGTAAAATGGAACTGAAGAGATGACTTAAACACACAGATCCATTACCCATTAAATCCTTCCACCAGCATAGCCCATCGGGAGCCTGGTCCTCCTCCACCTCTGGGATGCTCAGAGCCAGACCCAGCCCCTGGTCCCCTCCACCCGCTGCAGATGGACGTTACTGACTTCGCTGCATATCCCTACAGGAGTTAGAGAAGACCAAAGGACAGAAGTAAAGCAGGAAGAGGAGGAGACACCTTAGGCAGAAAGGGAAGGTAGAAATAGTTGCTGCTTTGGATGAGCAAACATCTCCGGGAAGCAGAATGTCATTGGGATGACTCTACACACCCGCTGGGTTAAACTAGATGGAACAAGGACCAATTTTTGGAAAAACAGACACCACAGAAAGTACTCAGCTCTTGCTAAAAACAGAATATTTAGATTTCTTCTTGGCATCTGTGAAAGATCTAACAACTCCATTTAATTCCTTGGGCACACCCCAGGGTTTGATGTATTGTAGGCAGTTCTAAAATACGTAATACTGCTGTTGTAAGCACATGCACTGAGGAGGGAAATATTAGGAGTGAGTATGTCCCCAGGGAAGGTCATCCTGCTAGTTAGCAGAGGAGGCCAAAAAACAGTGTGAGTTTCCTCTTACAGGAAAAAAATTATGGGCAGCATTTTAACATTTTCTAATTTAAAAGTATCTGCTCTACAGTTTTTCAAGTAATACATCTCCAGGGAGGGAGTGGGCTACCAGTTCAAAGGGAGAATTAGGACTCCATCAATTAGTTAAAATTTTGTTTCCACCAAAATAAGTACACCACAAAATAGGGCACACTCTTGCTGGGCAGGTGCTGACGGTCTGGACGTGAGCCATCCCTGTAGAAAACATTCCAAAGGAAACTCCAAGGACAAGGTGAGGATCAGAGAGATTACCTGGGCAATGTTGCTGGGTCGTGTAGAGTAACTTACTTTTATGCAAAATACCACAAGACACTTTAAATGTCTGTGAGGGTGAAGGATCTTAATTTTATTTTTCAAATGAATGCTCTTCCAGCCCTGTGGCAGCCTCTACCACCTATTCACAACTGGCTCAGCTGGAAGTTGTGCTAACTCTTGGCACACACTTTTTTTGGTTGTTTTTTTTTTTTTTAATTTGGTGCCAAGATATTCTTCAAAACCTTACCATTCCTGACTCAACCAAGCTCATAGCATCTGACAGGACCACAGTTGGAAGTTCTATGTCTGTATAAGGAATCATATTGGTAAAACCAAAATTTTTCGTGACAACTTAGACTATCATTCAAACTTAAGTGCAAATAATTAATTAATAATCATTCATTAATCTGCCAAAGGTTATATTTTTCAGCTGTATCTCAGGAGACCCAAGCCAAAAAGCAAAGTGCAATGGTAGTTTAATAAAAAATTTATGCCATTGATACAGGATATGAAAGCAGAAGAAGCAAAAAGAATCACAAAAGCAGCAAAATAAGGATTGTGGCTAGCAGGGTTTAAAGAGAGATCAAGAATTTGACATGATATTGTCAAAGATGACTGAGGTAAGAGGTTAATTATGGTCCTTGGAGTGAGTCATTCTTGTTTATGCTGCTCTGGCAACACGTGTTCAATTAGCACTTTTCATCAGGATTGCTTTCCTACCGAGGGAGGTGTTAAAAAGGACCCGTCTGTACTGACACATCTCTGTGCTCACACAAACATGCTTCAGGTGTGTTCTACACAGTCTGGGCCACTACACACAGAACATTTATGTAGCTATGAAAAAATGTTGACCTGGGCATGTTCTGGGCACCACAGCTGACCGCGGTTATAAGAGGGAAAGAAATGCATGAGCTGGAAATGATAAAAACTGAGATAAGTTTTCAGGATTGTAACTTCTGGAACTAAAGACCCAGGTGTTACGGGCACTGTAGCATTGTACCCATCCTGTAAGACCGCACCATGATGAAATCCTTCGGGGAAATTTAAATAGTGGAACAAATTACTCTTAAGTTAAATGATACACTTTATAACCCACTTCTTATTTTAGAAACATTTAAAAATATTAAATTACCTAAATGGCTAGGGATGGCTATGCTTAGTGATTTACTAATTGCTGGAAGAGTCATTCCAAAAATGGAAACCCCAAATGAACCCATCCCAATTCTGGCCCACTCAGTAACAGACTGTGACTGCTCTGAAAAAGTTAATTTTCAAATACGTGAAGGCTGATTGCATTTGACATTGCTGCTAGTTTGAATACATAAGTTGACCTCCAAGCCTTCCTCAAACTAACGTAAAATATTTCTTGTAAATTTAGTGAGACAAGGAAGCCACAGACCTGAGCCTTCGTTGTTGCTACTTCTTCCTGTTCATTCAAAAGAGACTCCAGCAGACCATTGCAAAACATAAATCAGTTGTGGTGGGAAGATGTTTTTTTGAATTTGCATAGGGTGTAAACCAGTTACGGGATTAGCAACACATTCAGTCCAGTGAACTGCCTGCTATTAATAATTTTTAAACAGTTCACATGCTTAACTTCAGGTATATACATCTATTTTTTCTTATTTTTTCTGAGATACGCCTCAAGTCTTTGAATTACTTATAACGAAAATATAGTAGCATAGGTAGTGACTCCACTAGTAAGGCATAAAGTATATAGCTAATCAGCCATTTAATACATATACTTTTTTTTACTGTATAACGCTAATTTTAAAACTTTCTCTGTAAATTATGTGCAATGCATTTATTCCATCTCTGACTTCTTTAAGCAAAACACCAAAAAAGAGCATATAATTGTAAAGAGTCTGAGAAGTTCCCTAGGAATTTTGTGGTGTTGGTTTTGTTGTTTTTTTTTTTTTTAAACTAGATTAGGAAAGTCCTGTAAAGTGCCTTTGAACATATAAGCAGCACTGCAATGACAGAGCTGGGCCTGGAAGGGGAAGAGGGAATATCTAGTGTGCCTGGGAGGGCTCTGATAGACTTGTGGCAGTGAAATAAAATCAGGATGCTAAAGCTGTTACTGCCTTCAGCTGTTTGACACATCTTTCAAACAGATGGATGGCCAACTCAAAATGAACTGATCTACTCACAAATCAACTCTCGACTTGCCAGTTTTCACTCTGGCACACTAACCTGAACTAATTCAGATTTTGTTTTTTCCTTAATAAACCGTGTTGAAACCAGTGTCAGTTTGGGAGCTGATTCATGAGTGGACTGAATGTTTTTGCCTCAGGGTTAAAAATATCGTGGGAGAGAGAGAGCAAATACCTCAGGGAGGTAAGTAATCCGCTGCCCAATTTTCATTGGCTTCATCGACTCCTACAGCCACGTTTGTAAGCAGTCTGTCTGCTTATGAATCTCAATCTGAATTGTATTATGACTCTTATATCACAGTTTCCACAGTACTGCCCTGCAACGGAGACCTGAAAGGTGCCATTCAGCAAAGCACTTTGATGAATACTCAAATTTAATGGCCTCTAACATGGTTTTTAATAATTTCCTATATTCCACCTATTTATCTAAGGTTTATCTAATGCATTTAATCACCACAACATTTAACAGTTGTGGCGGATGTAGAGACAGCCCCCTAGCTGATGCAGAACCTGAAAAGGGTTTTAGGAAGCTTTTACTATGTCATGCTACAAAACACACCTTGGTATCAAAACCCAACAAGATAAGAGAGAATTGAGCCTCACTTGCATAGGTGCCTTTGGTTCTTCTTCTCCCACTTGCACACTGACACTGGGTCAAAGCAATCGATCCATGTGTAGCTGCAACCGGCATAAAATGGAAACAATGAGCCGTATCTCACCCACTTTGGGGTTCTCAAACACTGCCGTACAACAAAAATAAGCAACTCTCTTCTGCCTCACTTGCCTGAGTGCTGTTCCTTCTTTATCCCCGTCTTCTCCTGGATTCATGTTCATTTTGTCTGCTTTTGCAGAACTGCACGGGTTGCCCTGCTTTGCTCTTTGTGCCTTGAGATACCTGAAGATTGTTTCGTGTCTGACCTGTGAAGAAGCAATAGATGCGAAATCTGAAGCAGTCACAAAGCCCTTCAGACATTTTTATGGAAACAGACAAATGGATTTTATTTTTCCTCAAACCCAGGAAAATATGCAGCACCACTTCTCTCTCTGGCTGGATTAAGAAGTGCCCTGTCCCACCCTAATTTTTAAATAGTGATTTAAAAAGAGCAGGGACAAAATTTTGTGTTGAGATCTTTCACTGCTGTTGGGTTGTGCTCCTTCTTCTGCAACAACTTCTAGCACACCGTTATGAAATAGTAGGTACCTAAGGTGAAAAGCTGTTTTCCCCACAAGCTTGTGACACCACTTAGCACTAAAGAAATTAGCTTTGGAAGGGATGATTTGATTAATGACAGGAAAGGGGGAAAAACAACTAAAACCAAAACAATAACAAAACCCCCCACAAAACCCAATAAACAAGCAAACAAACAAAAAAACTCACCACAACTACAAAATCCCCAACCCTTTAAAATCTGGAGCAGATTTTGATGAATTAGGAGGGAGCTAGTTTTCAAGGTTTCAGCTAAAATTTGTGAGAAATCCAGTGAAATCCACGTTTGTGTTTCAGCTGGCACAATGACAGAGCTGAGACATCCTGTCAGGACCAGCTGACGGAACATGTAGACCTTAGTGAGGAGTCATTGACATTACGATTAAAACTGGTACTGCTTGCCCTAAAAAGAGATGTCAAAGAAATCTGGAAGACACTGAAGGGCACAGACCCTGAATGAGAACCTTCAAATCCTTAGTCTGCTGACTTCTAATATTTGCTTCCTATTGTATCTGTGTTTCCTAAACTTACCATTTATAAGGCACGTAACACCATTGAGTGTAGAACTCTATTGATAGGAGTGAGGTTACAGCTGCTATTTATGTCCATCACTTGAGCAGACCACCAGCGTTCAGATCCCTGGAAATTTGCCACTACCAGGGTAGTTCCCATCCCTCTTTTCCTGCCTCTTGTCTTACAGCCAGTACTTGGCATGCAAGTGGTGAAGAGATGAAAGGTATCTATTAAAGTATTGACAGCCATTATAAAGGTCAGACTACCTCTTCATCTTTTTTTGTTGGTGGTGGTGGTTTATTTTGTTCTGCTTTTCAGCTGTTCTGTGATAAAACTGGCAATGCTTTCTCTATTTTCAGGGAGCTGAATTATTAGGTATATTTGATGAAGTAGCCTGAGTAAACTGCAAAATAACAATTAAATTCCTGAAAGAGACAATGAAAAAATATTTGCTTTGTCACTGCTTAATAATAAAAAGGGCCTGGTTCTTTCAAATTTTGTAGTGAAGTGTTCTGATGACTTGTTACCAGTTAACTGTGAATCTTTCGATCTCCTGATTTTGGTAAATGACCTTGTCATCGTATCAAAGCGCTCGCAATTACAGCAAATGGAGAAGCGCGGCTCTCTAGGGATATCCTTAGGGCAAAGCGTGTATGCATATGCAAGGAAGACTGAGAAAAAGGTAGAGACCTATAGCATCTAGGCTATTTAGGGTTTTTCTATACTAGAAATACAATTGTGTCATGGGACCCACTTACAACACGATCTCATTGTGGAGTGCAGCTGGTAACCTTAACCTTTAAGCCTTGCTGTGGAACATGGTTATGGACCTATCAACACCACAAAATAGGAACATATTGTATTTGGGTCAGGGGATAACTATGTTGTAACTTCATCCCTTGTCATGGTTGTGATTTTACCACAGACAAGGCCTTCTAAAGCCCAGTATTGTGTTATATGTCTTGTTCACTACTAATAGTTGCTGCTGCTGCTACTGCTGTTGTAGGGGAACCACCTGCTGTGTCCCTTTCTTTTGTAAAGCAGCCCCTTTCGCAGCAATAGTAGTAATTCTGGGAAACCCTAATACAGCCTATTAATGCTGTTTTATTTGGTACAGTAACTGACAATTCTTTGCACAGCAAATTTCTAACTTTGTACAGGAAGGTAAAGACCAAATCTGCAAATGAGAGTGGTTGCTATAAGAAACTATCTAATTCTGGGCTTTTCTGGGCACTTATAAAAGTCAAGGCTGTTGAAGAGCCTCCTTTCAGCTCTTGCTACTGACATCGTAAACTTAATAGTGACATGTGAAGGTGTGCACCATCCAGACTGCTGCCTTAATAACATTGCAACTCTTAGCTGACAAACCTAGCAAGAGACATGAAGTCTTTTCATGTTGCTTGTGAAACCTACTAGTCTGAGATTTCGGGGAGGAGAGGGTTGGGGGGCCGTGTGTCTGTATTTTGGAGGGGAGCAGGTGGTGAACTCCCCTAAATTCCCACCTTCATTTCCAAAGCTTGGAAGGGAAGCAGGAAGATGTTCAAAGAGCTGCAGTGAGTCCACCCTCCCTCTGTGCTCCAACAAATGGGAGGCTCAGTGAAGGCAACAGAGAGGAGGACATGCCTCAGCACAAGCCCCGCTCCATGGATAATGCTTCCCATTTCTGCTGCTCTAACGATGCCCTGCAGGGCTCCTGTGAGGGACTGATCCATCCTAGCCCCACTGGATATTCTCCAAGTGATGAGGCAGCCTGAGACGAGCAGGGAGATCTCTACAGCAACACCCTGCAAGGCCACAATTGCAACAAGTCCCTTGTGCCTTCAGCCACCATAGACCACATAGCCTACAGGGTGCTCAGAGGACGGCTTAAAGCTCTGGTGTGCAGCAGCACCTTAGAGACCCTACCAGATCTTCAGGCAGGGGTGTTAATTTCGCTACTGATAATCTTCCTATTGAAGTATGTTCCCAAAGGGTAAGCCGTTAGCTACTCCATTCCCTTGTGCCCCGTACCCAGACATACCAAAGAGGTATGTATCCTGGAACAAGTTGCCCAGAGAGTTGGTGGATGTCCCATCCCTGGAGACATTCCAGGCCAGGCTGGATGGGGCTCTGAGCAACCTGAGCTGGTGAAGGTGTTGCTGCTCATGGCAGGGGCGGGACAGGATGAGCTTTGAAGGTCCATTCCAACCCAAACTATTCTGTGATTCTATGTGCACTATGTTCACTTTGAAGTGGCTGCTTGTGGTCTTCAGTAAAAAGAAAAGACTAAGGAGGTGTTGAGCACTGCAGGTTGTAGTTCAGTCTTGGAGAGGCACAAAGATACAACAGTGGAAGGTGCCATAGAGAAAGCTACAAACTATGAAATAACTGCAAATAAAACTACTGCAGTAGCAAACCTTACTGTGATACTCCATCTGTCTTCCCTTTCCTTATTCCCAGCAATGTCTGTTTTCTGTTCATGGAATGTCCATGGCAAACTGCGTTGGAACCCTGCTGAGAGGGGCTGATGCCTCTCTGGTCTCCCATTTGAGGTGTCTCCATCCCCTTCTCTGTGTAGTGCAGCCCTAGTTAGGATCTAAAGTCTTGAAATAGAAGGAGTACTATTTAGGCTTTAGCCAGGACTTAGGTTCCTAAATCGGACCTTCCATAAGCTACATATCTCATGCAAGTGGAGTGCCCTCACTGGTATGGGAGAGACATCTCGAGACTGCGGTTCGTCTCGTCTCATAGAATCATAGACTCAGAACAGCTTGGGTTGAAGGGACCTTCAAAGCTCACCCAGTGCTACCCTGCCATGAGCAGGGACATCTTCACCAGCTCAGGTTGCTCAGAGCCCTGTCCACCCTGGCCTGGGATGTCTCCAGGGATGGGGCATCCACCACCTCCCACGGCAACCTAAGTCAGTGTTTTATATGGAGCACGTGAAGATTGACTGACTGTCATGGAAAAGGTGTGTGGGGAGGAGGAGTGCTGGGGAAGCATTGCACAATGTCAGCCTCATGTTCAGATGGTAATGCAGCTACTGTTTTACTGCTCTGCCTTCCCAAGGGTGGCAGCAGCAGGGCTGGGAGGGAAGCAGAACTGATTTTAGAGTCACATTTAAATGCTTTCCCTGCTTTCATCTGTGGGAAGGTGATATAGAGCCTGGGGCTGGAACCACGTCCTGCCCATCTCCCCCTCCTCCAAATTTATGCACGAAGTCTGAGTTGCTGCTCACACCACTGCATTATCCTAGTAAAGCCAGTCAGAGCCATGGTAGAGCCTGAGGGGATACACAGCTCTGCCTGTAGCTACAGCCACGCGTTTTTCAGGGTATTACTGCTGTCAGACCCGCTGCATCCTTCTGCTACCAACTGGCTTCTCAAGCTCCTTCTGCTAGAGGGCTAGAAAGGAAGGGCTTGTTGCAGACAAGAGTTGCATTTGCTAATTCATCCCAGTTCTTATTACTGAGGATTACTGTCCCTTTTCCTTTCTTCACCTTTTGCAACTTCTCACTGAAGTGTGAATTCTCTTCCTGCAACACAATGAAATTGCATCTCCAATATCGAAACTTCCCCTTGTATAAAAACAACAACAACAACAACTCTACCATGGTATAATTTGTTCATTTCTTTTGTTCAGGAAAATAAATTTATCTTTTGTCAAAGACAGGAAGTAGAGTGAACAGTCCTAAAATATTCAGCATGTAGTTTGGCTTTTCAGCTAGAATTTCTGTTCTTGTGCTATTTTTCTTCTAAAATGCAATAGATAGTTTTCTTTCCTACAGGCTCCCTCCTGACAGAAGTTTTCTCAAACACTACTAAAGAGCAACTTGCAAAGAAGTGTCATGGGAACTGGAACTGGCTGTCTGAACTTTAGCTGCCTTTAGCCAGCATAATGTGCAATTTTTTTTTTTACTGAGTACAAAGTAGCTTCACTTGTGAAAAATGATCTTCACTCACAGTGGGAAAAAACCAGCAGCCACTCACATTTTGTTTTGTCTTTTTTCTTCATGCAACACAAAAAATTAAGTTTCTCATTCTGCAACAAGTGTTGTCAGGCAGCAGTACTTAATACCTGCTGGAGACAGCCATTGCCTTACATGGATGGGAAGCCTACACATTTTCATTATGCATCTCAAACATCACCATTTTTGAAAGAAAGCAAAAAAACCTGGTGTTTTTCTCTGGGCAGAAAGTGCACTGGGAAATTTATCTTTGTTTATTTCTACTTTTTTCCTGGGTAGTTTTTCCTAACATAGGGCTGATGTTTAACATCCTCCTCCTGTCCCCAGTCCAAGGCTTCCTTCTACTTTGAATCTGTTGGCTGCTGAAAAACTACAGATGCTGAAGAGAGTAATTGTGTGTCTGTATGGAGAGGGACCACGACCTCCTCAAAGTGCCCCTGTTGAGCATGGGGGAGAAGAGACGAAGAAGGGGGACAACCCAAAGGCAGAAGGAGCATCATCCACCTCTCCCTCTGAAGGTCAGGAAAATGTCTGTCTGTACATGTTCTCTCAATCCCACTGTAACCGGGGTTCTGGTTGAATCAGGAGCCCCAGAGTCTGGTAACGTCACTTATTAAAGCACTTGGTCCTCTGTGCTTCTCCTAAAAGCCAGGTTTTGGCAAGCTGCTCCTGCAAGCAGGGGCTGCTAAAGTGAGTTTCTAGTCTCAAATCTGCCTTATATCTCCCCTAAGCAGCTCTCACGTCTGTTTCTGATGAGCTCTTGTACACACTTACACATCAGTCAACAACACGACTATTTTTCATCTCAGCAATATCTGAGGAGTATTCACAGAGAAAATCCAATACAATAAAAAGAAAAGCACTGCTCCAAGTGTCTGAAGACAAACACTGGAAAAGCTCAGACATACTCAACACACTCTAAATCACCAGCTGTGGGTGATGTTAAAATTTTCCCTGTTTTGATCTTTCACTTCCTTGATAAAGGCATCCGGGGACCAAAACCACTTTTCTTTTGTTACGGCATGCTGCAGATGCCCTACAATGTGGTGCTTTTGCAGATGTATTGATGAAAACCCTGTACATCCTGACAGCCTGCAATTTCACCAAAGGCATTTCATGGAACGGGCTCCACAAAGACAAAATTCAGCCTCCAGCAATTTCAGTGGAGCTGGTTACAGATGCTGAAAACTGTTTCTTATGCACAGAGTTGTTGATGTCTGACCAATGCCACAGCATCAGCTACTATTGGGAAGTCAAAACACATCGCACCCATGAAATAGCTTAAAATATACAAATACAGCAATAAACAATATAGGTGTTTGTGTTTTGGTTTTAGTGAAGTTTTTGTTTGGTTGGTTTGTTTTGGTTTTTGTTTTTATTTTTGTAAGTAATAATTTGTCAATGGTGTGTCCAAGAAACACTCTGATCTCTCAGCAAAAGAAAGGTGCTTCAGAGTTGAAACCCACCCAGATTCTCATCTTACAGAAAAACAGAGGTACATTGCCAGACAGTTGTGAGACTTTGTAAGTTCAGGTTTATCCCTATAACTAAATACCTGGATGGCAATTCTCTGAGTTATGTTTCATTACCTCTAGGTAAAACCACTGCAATTATTTCTGTCTATGGATCACTATGGTAGCTACCCAGAAACTACTGCTTGTCTGGCATAAGACGAGCTGATACCTTTCACAAAAAAAAGAAGCCAAAAATATATCTCTACTGGGGCTTTGCGTACTCTACTGTTTCCTCATGCAATACCATTTTAATATCCTTCAGAAGCCCTACTTTTCCTCTTCACAGCTTGGTTATGATTCTCCATCCTTCTCTGCTTTGCCTCAAAAATGTGGTGGTCAGTCAGGATGATGCTGCTGTTGATCACTGGAAAAAAGCTTTTCTTGAAAGAATTAAACCACGATCTCAGCCTCTCTCTGTGTTGTACGTGTTATAGTGGGATATGTCCCTTGTGACAAAGAAAAGGAGAATATGAATATTTCAGTCTCCTTTGGATACAAATCTTATCAGTGTTTGTCCTGTGTATTAATGATAATACCTTGGGTTTTTGTTCACTGCAAATCCCAAAGATCTCAGTCTTTCTCATGTACTATGAGCCCTTGCTGCCTCTCTCTGAGGAGGTTTGGTGATATTGCTTCATGTTGGATGGGGAAACCTAGGCAGGTGTTACTAAGAGCCACACAGCATGATGGTACAGAGAGAAGGGACGAAACTCAGGGCCCTCGGTGTATGCGAGGGTCACACCTTCCTTCAAATGAAGGCAGGAGCTCGCACCTTGCTTTTACGGATCAGGTTTTTTACTGGTGCTATCTATTTCTGGAGAAGGAGAAAGTCACAGGTTCAAATTCATGATGGGAACAATGTCACCATTTCTACATCTGTCCATTAGCCACAGTGAAAAGCTGGTATGCACAACCAGTATGAAATTGTATCCACCAACGAGCTGCCCTTGCTGGAAATCAGGCTCTGAGTGTTTCAGTTGAAGGAAGAGCAGGAAAGAACGTTAGTTTGTCAGACATTACAGATAAAGCATTCCTGCTTTAGCAGTGGAAATATCTTTAGACGACTGAAAACTACTTTAAAGCCCAGAGGCACTGCCAAAGAAAAAAGAACGGTATTTTTTGGTAGCCTTCATCCTGTTTTCACTTCCTCCAGTAGTATGCACCTCTTGCAGTATTATTTATTAAGGTGAAGAATCCTTTCCTGATACTCAGTGGAGCTCATTCCTCAAAAACCAGGAAAATAGATTGCTCATATGATTTCCAAGGCTATTTTAATTCACCTCTGGGTCTCCGTAGCACTGAAGAGGCAGGCTTGATTGGGCTTCTTGCAAGAATAGGGGACACCTAAGAATGACAACACAGGACCTGGGTGTCTTGGCAGCATTTTCCCTCAGACATCGGTTGTGTTCATTAGCCAAGACAACAAAATAATGAATGGGAAAGAAATTCTGCAGACAAAAGCAGGCTTATCGCTGCTGTAAAATCTGAGTCACCGATGCAGCTGGGAGGAGCGGGGAAGCGGGAGAGCAGAGATAGCTGCAGTAACACAAACCCTCCCTGCCACCAATGTCATGAGCAGCTTGTGAGAGTCTAACGAAAGGTTTAAAACTGCTATTGTCTGCTAGTCCTATGACTTGCTTCCCTGCTCATCCCCAAACATAGTGACCTCCTGGTCTGGAAGAGGCAGAAGAAATAGAGGCAACAACTGTACGTACAAGGATGGCCCTGCAACCCTTGTCAGGCTGTGATTTACAGCGCGACAAGAATTTATTTCAAGCTGGTAGAGACTGGGGGCCCCATAAAACTGTAAAGCCTCAATGCAATGAAATAAGGTTAGTAAAATATATAAACTCTGATACCACGCAGTGAAGTATGCCTCCAGTCAACTGCAATTCACTGGTGGCATCGTGATGGATACTCTAGCAGCTCTGTTTGTTTGCTGATGGACCCAACCAGCACTGTGCTGCCTGTTTGGATATGGGGCTGAGGCTTTCTGGCAGCAGAGTCGATGCTAAGCAGTGGCACTTCAGCAAAACCTGCCGCAGACCTCCTGAATGATAGCTCGTGTTATCCAAACTCCAGTGCAGAAAAATTTAAAAAAAAAAAAAAAAAAAAAAAAGACAATTAAAACAAAAAAAAAAAAAAAAAAAAGAAAAAAAAAAGCACTGATGATTGTTTTATTGATAAAAAAAAAAAAGACAATTAAAACAAAAAAAGAAAGAAAAAAAGGAAAAAAATCTGCACTGATGGTGGTTTGTCTGCCTCACAGAAGAAAACACATCGGGTAGAAACACTGGGTTTTTTACACTTCGTGCTACTGTCAGTCTGACGTTGAACAAGTGCTATTAATCAAGAGCTCTGTAATTCATTAGGCAGAGTGATGTACTTGAAATGTTATTTCAGTATCATTGTCTAAAGTCCCTGTAACAGACTCGAAAAAGTAAGCTAAAAAGAATTTGCTCCTTCATTGCAAAGCCAGGACCAGATTTAATTGGAAAAAAAAACAACTTCCTTACTGCTAACCTGATTCGGAATATAAAAACGGGGAAATCTATGGTACTTTGGCACGTCATCCCAGATGTTGCTCTGTCAGCATCCTAACTGACACTGGTTCAGCCCACATTCTTCACTGGGAAGTGCGAGTACTACAGCCGTGAAGGATATTCCCCTCATTGCCTTTATCCCCATTGCTGTGAGCTATCTCATACAGGAGAAGCAGTCGGGTGTTTTTCTTTTAATTAATACAGACCCTACCAAATACAATGACAGATGTCCTTGATATTTATACCAGCAGCCAAATCTGGTTTAATTCTACTAAATTGTAAAACTGCGCAGTATCCGGTGGCATTGGTTTCCACAAGCAGGTTATGCATACTACAAAACACGACTTTGCTCATTATCATGACATTTTCAACTAACATTCTTGTCACATGTCATGAGTATGATTCACCTTCTGCATGCAGCCTTTTTATGTGCATTTGTCTATCATGCAATCTCTTATTAGACTCCCTTTTTAAAAGAGGATTCTTGCCTTTTTAGTAGCTTTTCACTGCTTTTCTTTTTACTCTTCCCTTGCAATATGGTGACAATATATCTCAGAGATGCCAGATTCATTTTCACTGGGGGCCACATCAGTCTCGAGGTTGCCTTCAAAGGGCCGAATGTAATTTTAGGACTGTATAAATGTAGGAGTAGTTGCATTTATACACTCCTAAAATTACATTCGGCCCTTTGAAGGCAACCTCGAGACTCATGTGGCCCCTGGTGAAAATGAGTTTGACACCCCTGATATATCTGAACAGATTATTCTGAGGGAGGGAATGATGCGTTTTTATCAGTCCGCATGGTATTATCAGTACAGAGGATTTTTTACCGTCTTACTTGCAGTATTTTCTTGTGGGTTTTTTTGGCCGTTGTGAATGCCTGCATTTCAATCAGAACCTGGGTATGTTACAAGTACTTTGAGCCATCCTTGGGTTTTTTCCAGAGTATCTTAGTTTACACTTCTTGATACTAAATTTCATCTGGCTTTGACTTCTGCATAAATAATGGTGTATAAGTAACAAACCTTTGTACATCAGGTGATTCTACAATGAAATAAGCAACCTGCCTGAATTCCTCCTCCCTTATAGAAAGTTTAGTTGCAGCCAGTGGTTATAAATGCACTTAGGATTTTTAAACAATAGTAAAAAATCACCAAGAAAACATTCAAAGATGGAAGTCTTGCAAGTAGATGATTCAGAAGTACATTTTCAATCACCACCATGTGTCATGTGTCCTGAAACTTTATTATGTAGATTTTAATGGCCAGTTGGTCCACCCTTCACATGAGTGTCTTCTCACTGTCTCACACTCACAAAACCTGGGATCTTCTCCTCTGGCACAGCTGAAGCACAAAACAAACAGAAATTGGTCAGTAGTTTCAGTTTTGTCTTCATTATCTGCTGCTTAGTGGAAAAATATCCACAGCTAATATGCCTTACTTTCTATATGAAGAAATGGTTAAGTCGATCACCTAAGGAGCCTGTTTCAAAGGCCTGGATTAATCAAGTTATTTTAGTATTGTGAATACCTCTGCTAAGTTTTTTGCTTTATCTTTATTACACATAATTAATTCTGTACTTTCGTAGCATTTCTCAGTTCTTCTCTTGACATTCTGTGAACCCTAATCTCCTAAAGCAGGGGTGTCAAACTCATGTTCACTGGGGGCTACATCAGCCTGGCGGTTGCCTTCAAAGTGACGAATGTAATTTTAAGACTGTGTAAATGTAACTACTCCCACATCTATACAGTCTTAAAATTACATATGGCACTTTGAAGGCAAATGCCAGGCTGATGTGACCCCCGGTGAACATGAGTTTGACACCCCTGTTCTAAATTCCCCTTGTGTCATGTCCCACACAGAGGTACAAGTGGAGGGCAGAGGTGACTCAGGTTCACGGGTCCCCTTGGTTGGAAAAGAGTACACACAGTACTTAAGGTCCATAAACAAAAGGCTTTTATTTTGCACCTTTGCCCAATTGGCAAATGATTTGGTGGCAGAAGGATTTACTTTATTGTAGGTTCAATTGGTAAATATAAGAAGTTTGTGACACATGTGGGGCTGTAAATCTCATGTTACTGTGTTACTTATAAAAAGGAAAGCAAAAGAAAAGAAGAAAGATTTCACCATCCTTATAGCTCTGCTTTATGTGTGATGGAGTTTGCAGTCTTGGGTCCAGCGATGTGTGGCGCCCATTGGTGTCCTGTTCAGTTCATGTGGTGAGACCGGTGGGTGGAGTGGTTCTCAGGATGGTGAGTGGATGCCACCAGTGCTTGCACAAGGTGGGCCTTTATGGCCCTCTGGGTTGCCCACGTCTGTAATTTTTGGTCTTTTGTGGAGGTGTTATTGCAAAAGATAGAAAAGTCTGGGGGAGTGATTGAGAAAGATTGACAAGCCTTGGGCCATCTTGAAGGGCCACAGCTTTCCCTTAGTGCCATGTTGGGCCGATCAGAAGTCGGAGTTACATGTTCTCCAACACTCCCTCCACCTCCTGTATCAGCCAGCCGGCCTTGTTTGTGGCTCGTTAGCTTGTCCCTGATATGTAAACCACAATTCACCCTATACTCAATGTCCCACCTCCTGCTCCTTG
>VWYH01004677.1:0-42369 GCA_013399365.1 Pampusana beccarii | reverse complement strand
CTATGATTCTGTGATTCTATATATATGTAGAGTGTGTATATACAATATACCTACATTGCTTAATTATACCTAAGCATTTCAATATATATAGCAAGCATGTTGTATGTGTGTGTATAAATATATGGAGGATATAGTATCTAATTTAACATTTCCAAAATTACTTAAGCTGAAAACTCCTAGTTCAAATTTGAGTTTCAGTAGTCTTCAGAACAATTTTAATTTTATTTTGGAGAGAGTGACTCATAACTATTTGTATAAGATTGAGGAAAATAAAGAATCTTTGGACTGAATTGCACATCTAATCTACTTGAAAAGAAAAACTTAACCTACTGTAAAACTCTCTGCATCTGCATAAATGGAAATCAATTGGATTGATTTTTGAGAAACTTGCTGTACTGCTGCCATTTGAAAACTCAATTAAACACTGTGTTTAGCGATAAGGTCTTTAAATGACCAACAGTTTCATTTGAAGTATAAAATTTACAAATTAGCATAATGCATTTTATGCAAACAACTTCTAAAAGTGCAATGTATTTGGTATTATGAATCCATAATTTGCAAATTTGCCTTATGGACAACTGTACAAAATAATCCTGTCTCTCAGCAAGGTGTGAAAAATTTACCTGAATAATTTCCATGAGTGCTAATGGATCCACACTTCCATAATATCTACTGTAAGAACCCAGAGATTAGGCACAAAAACTACGAAACAACCAATTTACATGGTGTATTTGGTTTGAGTGGCAAGATTTTTGTGGTGGTGGTGGGTTGCAGGGTGTGCCAGACACAGCTGCCTCCAGCAGACCCACTGAAGGACACAGCTGACCTCACCAGCCAACCTGATGGAGCTCATGTGATAATGTATTTAAGAAAGGGCAAAAAATGCTGCATTGCAACTGTGTGAGAGGAGTGCGAGAAATGTGAGAAAAACAATCCTGCAGACGCCAACACCGGTGAAGGATGGGGAGAAGCAGCCTCACTCACCCACATTAAAACAGAGTGCATGAATTTAGAGAAACCAGGGAACAGAACAGAGATTCCCCTGCAGCCCATTATAAAAACCATGGTGAGGGAGGTTGTCCCTGTGCAGCTCCTGGAGGTTCACACTAGAGCAGATACCCACTCTGCCACTTGTGGAGGACCCCATGCTGCAGCAGGTGGACATGGCCTGAAATAAGCTGCAGCCCACAGAGATCCTGTGCTGGAGCAGGCTCCCAGCAGGACCCGTGGCCCTGTGGAAAAGAGCCCACACAGGACCAGCTTTCCTGGCTGGATGTGTGACCCATGGGGGACCCACACTGTAGGAGTTTGTTCCTGAAGGACAGCACCCCATGGAAAGGACCCATGCTGGAGCAGTTCATGAAGAACTGCAGTCTGTGGGAAGGACCTGCATTGGTGAAGTTCATGAAGGACTCTGTCCTGTGGGATGAACCCAGTGCTGGAGCAGGGGAAAAGTGTGAGGAGGAAGGAGCAGCAGAGGAGCTGTTGCAGACTGGGCAAAATCCCTATTCCCCATCCCCCTGTGTCACTCAGAGCAGAGGAGGTAAAAGACCTAGGAACAAAGAAGCAAAGTTGAGCCTGGGACTGAGAGGAAGGTGTTTGGTTTTTTGTCTTTGTTTCTCACCATCCTACTCTGTTTTTAATTGGTAATAAGTTAATTTCCTCAAGTCAAGCCTGTTTTACTGGCATGTGATTTCCCTGTATTTTCCTCAACCTATAAGCTTTTCTATCTTATTTTCTCCAAGTGTTCTGTGGAAGAGGTGGAGTGACTGAATGTTTTGGTATGTCCCTGGCAGCCAGCCAAGCTCAACCTATCACACATGACATGGTGTCATCTTGTCACTCCAAGCTTTCAAATTTGACTCGCTTTCCCTGAAAGCATTGTTTTAAGAACTACTGCAGGCTGAAAGAGAGGGAAAATTTCCTAAGAATACCCAGGTAGACTAAGGATACCTTTTGGAATTGATTTCATATGTGATATCCCAGAATAATATTGTTTTACTGGTTTAGACAAGTAATTAAACACAGAGTAGACAACATGAAACCACACCTGTGTCAGTCTTTCCATGTGGTCAATGACTGCTGTATCTGATGAAGTAGAGGAGAGCATATGGATGGTGGAGTTCTGCTGTCAGCCAACTTGACAACTCAGACCTGCTGTAAAATAAAGGCTACCCTTTCTCTCCTACTCATCTCTAATTGCTAGTTAGCAGATAAGATTATTTATCTCTAAGACTCCTCCTTACGAATCACTCAGGAACTTGAACCAGGGAAAACTATTTGGGAAGATGATGGCCTTATGGAAAAAGCCACTGTGTTTAAAACAGATTTTTATCCAAACGCTCCAGTGTTGAACCCGAAGTCTAGAACATCCACTTGCAACTGGGTCCGCAGAGCAAAATTTTGTAGTGCTAATAAAATATTCCGTAAGTGTATTTCTGAGAGATGGAATTTCCTTTTAAATGCAGGAGCTGCAGATGAGCTCTGGGAATACACCTGATGCAGAAGAAGAAAACGCAATCATACCTCCTGTCTTTTGTGTGCTTCTTCCATGAGCAAACAAAAAGTTTTAATTAACTTTATTATCTCCAAGTGTTGGGGTAAATCCAGACCCTTCTCTTCTTATCAAAATGTGTGTATTTGACACTTCTATTTAGGAGTAGGCTCTAGATTCTGAATGATGAGAGTATTTTTTAATGTTGAGGAGATGGATATGAATTCAGATGCAGCTTCCTTTAACAATTTTTTTTAAAGTTATCTTTCAAAGGAGTTTGCATCTTCCTAAGCAGAATGCAGGAACTGAAGTGCTCAGCTGTCTTTTGAGATTAAAATTCTCAAGTTTTCCCATTCAATCCTCTCTCCTACTTTTAAGACTTTACATATCCAGCTCATATCATCTGTAGTTGAAATATCTAGGATTCAGTAAAAGTATTTTTTTCTGCCATTCTTTCCTTTATTTTCTCATTTGGCCTCACACTACATACTACCTTAGAAAGACCATTATTTTCTCTCAATCTTTTTAGGAATAACTTGCATAATTTTTGTAGCTTTCAATTGGCAGCATTATTTTTCTTATCATTACCACTGAAATTTCCTGAAGTATTTTACCTAGACTGCATTTTCAGAAAGATTCATGCTGTTAAATGGTACCACACGGAGGTAATGTACAATTTTATCACAAGTAACTGTTTCAGTTTTGTTGCTGTGATTGAATGCTCTTTGGAAATGGTTGGGTTGTTTTCACAGAATCACAGAATGGTTAGGATTGGAAGTGACCCCTGCAGATCATCTAGTCCAACCTACCTGCTAAAGCAGGTACACCTGGAGAAGGTTGCACAGGAATGTGTCCAGGTAAGTTTTAGATGTCGCTGGAGAACGAGACTCTACAACCTCTCTAGGCAGCCTTTTCCAGTGCTCTGTCACTCTCAAGGTAAAGAAGCTTCTCCTACATGGAGGAAGCAAGACAGTAAGTAGGACTAAAACCACGACTTCAACAGGGCAAACTTCAAGGTCCTGCTTGGAAGAGTCCCATGGGTTAGGGCTCTAGAAGGTGAGGGCATCCAAGAGAGCTGGCTAATATTCAGACATTGCTTCCTTCAAGTTCAAGACCAATGCATCCCTATGAGGAAGAAGTCAAGTAAAGGGAGTGAGAAATCATCATGGATGAGTAGGGAACTCCAGTCAAAACTCAGGTGGCAGAAGGATGTTTATGTAATGTGGGAAGAGGGGGCAGACCACCTGGGAGGAACACAACGAGACTGTTAGAGTATGCAGGGATGCAGTGAAGAAGGCCAAGCTCCACTTGGAAGCAAATCTGGCCAGGGATGTTAAAGACAACAAGGGATTCTTCAAGTATATCAACAGCAAAAGGAAGGTTAGGGAAAAAGTATGTTCACTGCTGAATGAGAAGGGTGCCCTGGTGATGGAAGATGCAGAGAAAGGAGAGTTACTGAATCCCTTCTTTTTTTCTGTGTTTACTGCCAAGACCCACCCTCGGGTATACCAGACCCTAGAGACAGAAGAGAAAGTCTGTCAAAAGGAAGACTTTCCCTTGGTTGAGGAAGATCAGGTTAGAGATCGTTTATACAAACTGGACATCCACAAATACATGGGACCTGATGGGATGCACCCACGAGTGCTGAGGGAGTTGGCAGATGTTATTGCAAAGCCACTCTCCATCATCTTNGCCTTCTATGATGGTGTAACTGGCTGGGTAGATGAGGGAAGAGCAGTGGACATTGCCTACCTTGACTTCAGCAAGGCTTTTGGTACCATCTCTCCCAACATCCTCATTGGTAAGCTCAGGAAGTTTGAATTGGATGAATGCACAGTGAGATGGATTGAGAACTGGCTGGATGGCAGAGCTCAGATGGTTTTGATCAACAGTGCAAAGTCTGGTTGGAGGCCTGTAGTTAGTGGTGTTCCCCAGGGATCAGTACTAGGTCCAGTCCTGTTCAACCTGTTCATCAGTGACCTGGATGAAGAGACTGAGCATACCCTCAGCAAGTTTGCTGATGATAACAAACTGGGAGGAAGGGTTGGCACACCAGAAGGCTGTGCTGCCATTCAGCAAGACCTCGACAGGCTGGAGAACTGGGCAGGGAAGAATATAATGAAGTTCAACAAAGGTAAATGTAGGGTCCTACACCTGGGGAGGAATAAACCTAGGCATCAGTACAGGTTAGGGGTGGACCTGCTGGAAAGCAGCGCTGCAGAGAAGGACTTGGGAGTTTTGGTCCACAACAGGTTGACCATGAACCAAAAATGCGACCTTGTAGCCAGGAAGGCCAATGGTATCCTGGGGTGCATTAGGAAGAGTGTGACCAGTGGGTCAAGGAAGTTTATCCTCCCCATCTACTGTGCCCTGTTGAGGCTGCATCTGGAGTACCTCCTTGTGAATTCAAAATTTGTTCAGATGAAATGTTTCCAGGTTTTCTCAATGAATTTAGAAGTGACCTGAGATGTCATCCACAGCTAAATTGATCCAGAGGTGATTTTTAGGTTTCATGGTAGTTTACCTCCTCCTTTCAAGTGTTGTCGTGAAAGAAAAAAATAAAAAAGGGTGATAGAAGTTTTTTTCCAATAATTTATATTCTGTGTAATCTCTTTCATATGTTATATGAACGATAGAAATAAGACATAGTTTTACTTTGTACAGGTATTGCTAGAGTTGAGTATCACTGTTCTGTTATTTGCATGATGTCTACATAAAATAGTATCAGTCTTAATTGCGGATATGTTAGCTTGTACTACATACAGATCATTTTGAGTCTCCTTGTAAAAAGCTTGATCTCCTTTGTCCAGCTTTTTTTTTTTTTTTTTTTTTTNTTTTTTTTTTTTTTAATCTCTGATCTGTTCCCCGTTAATGAGAAAATAATGTTCCCTTAAAATGAAAGGAGCTGCTTTATGAATTTCAGTATGTACTGAAGCAGTTCACTGCAATTCTGTGCTAAATAAATTGTTAAATATTTTACGGAATAAGACTTTTCTTGGTGTAGTTTTGGGGGATTAACTGTTGTTTTGTTCTTTGATTTCTTTACAGCCAACAACTGTGAATTAGTTGACACTTAAAATGATGCTCACCAGATTTTACGAAGAAGCACACGCAAGTTCTTAGAGGCAATAGCTTTCCAAATGTTTAGATCAACCACCCTTTCATCCTGCTTGTATTCATCTATCTGATCAGTAATCTTAGGGCAAACAAAATTAATTCAGTTAAGTATTAATAGTTATAAATCACCTGGATAACTAATAAATTTGCCATGTTTTGATTGCTATGTTAAGGTAGGATCTATTCTGATTTGCAATTCATGCCCTATTTTGCTAAAATAGAGACAGTTTACAAGGAAATTAAAGTTGTGTTCACACATGAAAGAAGTTCATGAAGCAAGTGGGGTAAATGACAGTGTCAGTGCTGTAAATTGGCCTAAACATTGTATGGTTGCCACCTTTCAGTATAAACCTCTCTAATGTTGTTCAAAATTTATGAGTTCCTCCTGCTTCCATAGAATATGTTATTAAAACTGATTAAATTAATAGGGGAAAAAAAAAAAAAAAAGATGTTCTGACCAACAGAGAGATTTTTCTTCTGAGAAATTAGAAATAATATGCATTTTTATTTTATTTTACATTACTAAGGACTACATAGAGAGACATTGTTTTTCATTTTTCCTGATACCTTATTTCATCTGAGAAGCCATTCTTTGCTGCACTAAGGCATCCCGCTTTCATCTGCCTACCAGGTGAAGTTAGGGAGTGTCTTTTGGGACAAAGAGAAAGGGCAGAATAAAATTCAGATGTTTCCAGTGCTACTACAGTGGATAAGAAGCAAAAGATTTAATTTAGATGGTGTGTAAAATGCTTCAAAAATTGGATAGTGGTGCTTGTAGAACAATCCCAGACCTTGAAAGGGGATTTTGAATCCTTTTACTTGGCTGTCCTGCTTGAGATACCAAAATTGAACTTTAAAAATATATTTGAAATACATAGTCCAAAAGCTGAAGTGCTAAATTGTAAAACTATATTAAAATGAGATGACTATGTCCAATGTGAATGCTGAAAATCTGACATTGACACAACAATATCAAGTAATGAGGTATGAAAGAACATACATCATTATGTTTTCCACTTCCATACGGTTCCTTTTCAGTGTCAGTTCTTGCTTCTTTTTCAAAATGTAGTTTTCTTTGGAGGCTCTTTGCAGCAGCCACTTCCTGAAACACACTTTAGCATACCTTACTTACAGTTTTGCTAAAAGAAAGAAGAAATGCCTGAATAATGAAATGATTTTGTATTTGTTTTCTGTACCTTTCTTTAGTATTAAATTGAAGCAATCAATTTAAAGTCTTTAATCTTCTTAAAATTTTCTTTTTGTCTCTGTGGATTAGAGTATGTCTACAGAGTTACTGCATAAGAAGAGAAGCGAAATGTTGGCTAGCTTTTACAGAACCAGGCAGTGGACTTAAATGACATAATTCATTAGTAGCCATAGCTTTGGAAAACTGGGGATAGATCTTTTCACAAGATCCACCAGCTGTGAAACATTGCTCCCATCCAGTTTATCTGAGAATATGAATGAAAAATAATTTTTAAAAAGGTTAATTAATAAATCAACTTTGTTTTTATTTTGGTGATTCTTTGGTAGTCATCTGATTTCAGGTGTAACAACTGAAAGGGAAATCCTGTTACAGGTTTTTCCCATATAGACTTCTACAGAGATCAACTTCCTTCAGTAGGGATTCATTTTGAATGAAATAATTCACCGATGTTTATCTAGAAAGAGGCTTTAGCCCTAGAGCATTCATTAATTTATTGAAATTCTTTAAGTGAAGCACATCACTTTCAGAGGTACCTTGTAATAAAATTTGTGATATTTTAAAACATAACTGTATCAATTTGCTTGCAATTGAAATGTTTCCAAAGGACAATCAATATTTATATGATGTCATTAAGCTACACTTTCTTTGTAGGCTGTAATACGAATTGCAAAAAGTGTCTATTTTAAAGCCATTAAGATGAAAAGAGCTTGCCTGAAGCTAAAAGTCTGTGTTTTCTTTAATAATATCTGGGTTTTAATCTATGTGTACGTAGCTGATTTCTAAAAATTAATGCAGCAGCCAATTAAGACTTGGTAAGATATATTATCAATCTGAAGATAATGAAATAGAATGTGTTCTTACACATTTGCATAATATTATTCTTTAGAATTATTAGATTTGGTCAGATATCTGCTGATTAGGTAATCTGATAGGTTTCTCAAATATTGATAAATATGTTTTACCTACTGCAGCAATGTTACTTTTGGTGTCAAATTCTTCTCCTGGGGAGGATTTCATAATTTAACGATAGTTCTGTTCATATATTCATGCATTTTGCATCTTGCTGATGGGGTACAACAAATGTAATCCTTTGGTAATGTTAATTTAATTTTTCTCAGATAATGTTTGCTTCTATTCTTGACATGGAAGAAATCACCAAGGAAACCAGGCAGTATATTTCCTGCTGCACAGCAGTGTAGTCCTAACTGTACTGTATTCAATTCATGCTGCTTTTTAAGTATTATAATTATTAATAGGCTAACAGAGTAAGTCCCATATTCCATTACTGCACGAGAGTGAAATTGCATACAAAGCTTAAGTGAACTGGGCCTAAGGAGAATGATGCACTTGACTTTTTACTATTTTATTAGAATTGATATCATCCTTTTTTTTTGTGTGTGGGGGTTGGTTTTTTTTTAAATTTTATTTTGTTTTGTTTTGTTTTTTTCTTTTTCCTTCCCACCTCTGCAGAAGCTATCAAGTTAAACAAATCTAACCTTTGTAGTCTAATAGATGGACTCAGGTCCTCTCTGGAGGTGATTTCGATTTCTTTTTTTTTTTTTTTTTTGTCTTCATGCAGGCATCAGGAAAAGTGTTGGGATACTAGCTCAAATAGTTGGATTCAAAATACACTGTAATTCTCCCTGTTGATGATGAAAAAGGATTTTGGGAGGCTGGGGAGAAGGAGCTGCCTGTTTTGTTGCTGCTGAGCCTCTCTCCCTGTCTGTCTGCCAGCACTGATCACAGAGAAAGGGGCTGTTTTATTCTCTCATTCTGCCAGTTAATGAAAACTTTCCTTGCTTTTAGCATCTGTCCTCGTGGGAAGTAGAATGGATTATGGGAAGTCTCTAGCTTCAGGGGAACTGTTATTGCTGAAGTAAAGATGCAGGGCTTTGAGCTAGAAGCAAACACATAGCAAGGGAGAAGCCTTCCAAGGAAAATTTCAGACAGGAGCAAGGATGGTATGGAAATGAAATATAACCAGGGTTGAGCAGCTTGTAGATCCAGTGTGTAGTTTGCAGGCACGCTGTAAATCCCCCTGGTGTGGCAGGGCCATGGAGTGGCAGTGGGTCACCAGGGAGCCTCATGGGCCACAGTGGTTCCTATGAGGGGCATGAGTAGGGCAAAGATCAGTACTGCTCTTACGCAGATGTGGTTATTTCCTAACTGTGGAACTTGTGATGTATATGCAATATGCAGTTTGACAGTCAGAGAAGTATGAGATGATGGTATTTGCCTTGTAGGATCAGAAAGGCTTTTTATTCCTGAGACAGGTATTTTTTTTTTTAATTTGAAGGCAGAGTCAACAGGCCACAGTTTTCTTGCTTCACGTTATATACTTCCCTCACTTTGTGGCCCATGTTATAATTTATGTCTATTTTAATGCAACATTCTTTCTTGTTGTTATTACTTTTTACCGTTGTCAGGAGGGAGGCATGGCTTTATCATACACATTAACAGCTTTTTGAACCAAACTGACCTACAAATAAATTCAGAAGATTTAAAAATATGCTTTTAGGAGATTATTTAAATATCTGCTAACTCCTACAACTTACATCTGCATGTTAAGTAATCAAAGAGGAAGGTCGAGACTTCAGAATAATAACAGAAAAAGGCTAAATCTGAATTCGTATTTTGTGAGTTAAAGACCATCTGATCATGGCTGTCAGTAGATGCCTCAAGAGCACTCAGATGGGTGTCTCAGGCCAGGTGGCTATGGGGTCACTGCAGCCTTTCACTGTTTCTTCATCTGTCAGGTCTCAGATGGGGAGGCAGATTTTGCCTTGGATTTTTATAGAAGGAGCAACAGTACTCTCTTTCTTCTCTGTCCCTTCTTGATTGTGTCATCTAAATTATCTTTTCTTTGATTGCATTTCATTCTAAAGAATCTTGTAATGTGACAGTTTAGATTCAATGTTGCTCTCAGGTAAAGAACTCCACAATGTTTAGGCTTTAAACTGTGATGGAAAACACCATTACTGAATGGTTTAAAATCAATAAGGTTTACTGCAGAGCTTTACCTTGTGTACTACACGCAACAGGTTATGTGAGAGGCCTTTTCAAGAAAGATTGTGATATTAACCTTCTCAGTGGGGTAATGGGCAGAGAATATGTATCATCAAGGAAAATCTAATCAGTTGGTCAAAATATTTTGATTCAGATAACCATATAAGCATTCCCAGAGTTTTGAAAAATAGTAATTTTTTTTTTTACTATCAAATAATTGTTGATAAACTATAACCAGAAAGAAGTTCTTTTCCAAATCACCAATGTGTATCAAAAAATATTCTAGTAGATATGCTACACTTTTGTACTTCCACTAGCAAATGGGTTTTTTTAATGAAATATCATGATTATTGTATATTTGGGATGACACCAAGGATTGTTCTTCAGTGTTGGTCAGTAACACATTGACCTGCAGACAAAAGTCAGGAGGATATCAACAAAAGTTAGAGATCTACATCTAGAAAACAGAAGAAAAGAGTAAATTAATTGAAGATTTTTAGTTTGCAAGAGAAGCAACTGAAGAGAGATCTGATAACAGTCTTAAAAAATTATAAAAGCCTGCTTCAAAGAAAGAGGAAATAATCAGTTCTCCATGTCCAGTGTAGATAAGACAAGAAGTAATTGGTTTAAATTTCAGCAAGGGAGATTTAAGTTAGACAGTAGGAAAAATGTACTAATGGAAAGGACTGCTAAGCATTCCAATAGTTTGCCTGTGGCTGCTATTGAATCTCCACTGCTGCAGGTTTTTCAGAAGAGGATAGGCTGTCTTGAATGATGTTGGTATTTTGCTGTCTTTGTCCTGTGGCAAGACCACTGTCTAGATGACCTTTCAAGGTCTGTTTCTGCCCTTTGACTCTAATGCTACAGCTGATAAGATTGTGACTTTGACATGAAAGCTACAAAGTGTTAGCAGAGAAAATCCTTATAATAATCAGAGTTTTCCCTCGTCCAATCTGTCGTGGTTTTGGCTGGGATAGAGTTAATTTTTTCCTAGTAGCTGGTATAGTGCTGTGTTTTGGATTTGGGGTGAGAATAATGTTGATAACGTACTGATGTTTTAGTTGTTGCTAAAAAGTGATTACACTAAGTCAAGGATTGTCAGCTTCTTATATTGCTGTGCCAGCAAGGAAGCTGGGGACACAGAAGAAGATGAGACAGGACACAGCCAGGACAACTGACCCAAACTGAACAAAGGGATATTCCATAGCATATGACATCATGCTCAGCATATAAAATGGGGCAGTTGGTTAGGGGGTGACAACTGCTGCTCAGAGATGGACTAGGCAGCAGTCAGTGGATGGCAAGCAATTGTATTGTGCATCACTTGTTTTGTATATTCTTTTGTCTTTTTTTTTTTTTAATTTTCCCCTTTCTTTTTTTTGTCCTATTAAACTGTCTTTATCTCAATCTACGAGTTTTACTTTTTTCTAATGTCCTCCCCCCATCCCACTTGTGGGAGTGAGCTAACAACTGTGTGGTGTTTAGCTGCCTGATGGATTAAACCACAGCGCAATCTAAATCTGAATCTTGAAGCGGAAGAAGGATTAAAGGACTAGAGCAATAGTAAGCAGATGACTGGACAGTATATTGGGTTAAGACTTTGTGGGTGAGATGAATGAGTTACAGCAAAGGAAAAAGTAGGCAGGCACGTAACTAAGTCAGGAAATAAAAAATTGTATGCTTTCGGGGAAAATAAATTACCTTGTATGAAAGTAGTGAATGGCTCTGAGGGGAGTGTAATGTTACGTTCACTTTGTGGCTTTAAGTTTGGAATAACATAAACAATATTTATGTAAATTTTCACAAAGCTTGTTGCTGCTAGTGAATTCCTTTAATCTCCTCTTCCTCGCCCCCCCGCCTCCTCGCTACCCCCCAGCATTTCTGAAATTGCTGTTTCAGGAGAACAGAAGGGGAGAGAGAGAGACAGGATGCCTTCATACAGAGTACTTCCTCCGGCACTTTTGGGCAGGAAGGAATTTGATAAAAACAAATAAAATTCTTCATTTTTCAGTCATAGTTTTATTGTCTATTAGGATGACCATCTCCATCCACTAACTGCAAACCAACCTTGCAGAGCTGTAACTGTTAGTGCCATAACAGCTCTACTTTGCTCTGCTCCTCCCAGGTTGTGATGCTAACCCTCTAGCTCTGCAAGCATTAACCAGTTTGTGTCAATACCCTGTGAAATCACCATTAAACCACTGCTGAGGGCTAGAAATGCACTAGACTGAAGCAGCATGTGGCCTGCCACAATAATGTTTACTATCAGGGCTCTACAGTGTGACCATAGTTAGTTTCAATTTTATTATAAAACCTTATTGTTTTCTATTCTTCCAGTAACAGGAATCATATTCTCATATTTTGAAGATAGATTGTTCCTGCTCTTTTTATTCATCAGCTGCATAAGATAGGAAGGTAAAGGAGGGAAAAGAAAAAAGAAGCAGAATCTAAACACTGTTGTCTAAAGAGATGTAATTACACTCAGCTAGATTCAAACATATACTGAATTCTTCAAACACCCCTGGTGTCCTGGTAAGGTATATGGAAGTGGAGGTAGTGGTGAGGGATAGAAATTATGAACATTGTGATGTGCTACCACTTAAAATTTTTTACCTTCAACACTGCTATACAAGTGGCTAAATTCCATGACAGACTTAGAAACGTTCACCCTCATCTAAGTTTCTCAGTATTTAGGAAAACCCTATACTAAAGCAAACAAGTATGTATCTGTGTGTATGGGGTGGGATTTTTTTGTTTGTTGGGTGTTCCTTGGTTTCTTTGGAATTTTTTTTTTTTGTAAGGGAAGGGAAATTTTTTTTTTCTCCCTATGATAAAATCTCTACTGAAAAAGCAGTGAGAATTTGTCCTCTGTAAATATAAGTTAAGACTGCTAATTTGGCGCAATAAAGCTTTTTATGAGAGTTAATAATTTTAGAAGTCTGAAGATTTATCATTTGTTAATTTCTATTTCTTATGCTTTATTTAACACACTGAATGTTTTGTTTTGCACATTCACTAATTACTGCTGACTGCAAAGGGACTAAGAGAAGACTTTTGCTGTGCCTACAAAGATGAAGGGGAAAAGAAAAGCAAGAATTTATTTCAGATAAGTTGCTGTGAAGCACCCAGAGATTTGGTGTTAATCTTTGAGTTTCAAGAGAGAAGCTTTCAGAAAAAAAGGAAGAACAAGTGTTGTTCTAGATATAAATTTGCCCATATTTAACTGCCATCTTGTTTTGGCTTTTAATACTGAAAACATAAGGCGAAATAAAATTAAATTCAAAACTACCGGCTAATCTTTGTGAATGGCTTATGTGCTGCTCTGTTTCAAGAATATAACACATTTTTTGCTACAGATTAATCTCAGATGCAACTGCTGTTACTTAATGTACTCTATGCTGTATTTCTAAACTGGTAATTGAAAATCATAAAGGGAAGCAAAAGGAAATGAAATTCTTATTTCCAAGTACACAGAAGATATATAGAACTGAGAATAATGTATTTAAATTCGTAAAACTGCATTACAAGTTTTAAACATAAATTGAAAATGATTTTTTTTTTCTATTCCCCCCAAAAACCACAAGAAAATAATTTTTATTTCTGCTGGTTTACAAGTCAATAGCACAAGCAAAACTGTAATAATTCTTGTAGTAAGTAATGAAGATGACTGCATGCCTCTATGATGGAAAAATAACCTTGCAATTAAGGTAAGGTTATATTGAAAATATATTTCTACAAATTCTTTAAAACCAACCAATTAATCAGAATACCCTGCATCATCAGAACTAGTTATTTTATTTTTTGCAATTTTTTTTTTTTTCCTTACACTGAATGGAGTATAATCTCTCTTCAGCCAGCTGCAGTGCCAGGCTCACTGGTGGCAGCTCTGCTCCAAGACTCAGGAGTTCATCCTTGGGCACTCAGCTCTTCTGTGGTGCTGATGACCAGGTATATTCTTTCCTCCCTGTTATGCCTGTTGTCTCTGTCCCTACCAACTGCCGCTGAGGGGTTTTAGAGAGCAGTCTGGGCAGAGGCCGTCAATCCATCAATCTACATAATGGGGTACCTTTCCAGCAGTTTCAGCTACTGCTTTCCTGTCAGGTGGTGACCCATGCCCTGTGCTAAGACTCATCACTCTCATCTTCCAGTTGCACTGTCTTGAGTGCTGCAGTTCCCTATAGTCAGCCTCTGCATCATACTTACCTCTAAGCCAAAGTAAGGCTCTGATAACCCTGTATCACAAGACAAAATATCAAACCATAGGCATTACCTCCCTCAAATAGTATGGAAAAATCATGTGATGTTCTTAATTGGAGATAAGCAGAATACGTTTATCTTGTTCTGCATAATACTAGAACATTTCCAACTTTTCTCATTCAACATTCTCACAGCTGAAGGATTTTTAAAATATTGGTGGGTGTAATTGAGCAGAAAATTTAAGGTGCATAATCCTTTGTATTTTGTTTGTTTGTGTTCCTACTCCATGGCTACTTAGTGGCATGTAGTATTTTTTAAGTGTTGCACTCTGTGGAAACAACTGATTAGTTAATCAGGGAGATTAACTGTACATCTCCTTCCTGTGTTTATGAAGCTGGAAGAGGATGGAAAAGGGAAGATTTGTCTCAGAGAATCTGTTTAACCACCAGGTACTTCAAGCTGCTGGCATAGGATGCACTTCCTTCCTTGCCTTGCTCATGTACTGACAAAAGCTCAGAGACAGCAGAGACTATGGGCCACCTGTAAAGGCAAAGGTCTGTTTAACAGAACTTGACTGTGATCTGTAGATCTAATATTGTAAGCACCAAAAGACTTCCTCATTGATCAATGTTTCTTTTGGTAAAATGATTTTTCTGTATCTGGGTTATTGGTCTTTTTGAAGTTTCCTTTTACACAAGCTCTTGCTGCAGTTCAAGACAATCGAAAGACTGTAGTTTTTGATTCTTTATTTATTACCACTGTTGCTTAGCTGATATTTTCTGTTAAGCTTGTTCTGCCCTCTAATTGCTGATCTTATTTACAGATTCTGCCTAATACATGATGAAGTATAAGATGTTCCAAGGTCAGCATTAAGCTGAAACACGACAAAAAGAAAAAAATCTAAATATTTATGTCTCATGGTGGTAGAAACTTTCACATTTCCCAATTTTATGTACTTGTATATTTTCTTCAAGCTTTTCAGTGCCAGACTTTCAGCACGTGAGCTACAAACAGTCATGCCAGAGTAGCAAGAGTTTAGGCTGCAGAACAGTTCCTTGACAATTGAGATTTCTTTCCCACTGTTGGTGTGGTGAAAAATTCTGCTTTCTTGCAAAAGCTGTTCATTTCAATTAATCAGCATTTTCTGACAGAAAGCTGTTTAAATGGAAAATCCCCAGCAGATCTAATTATTGCTTTAATAATTAGTAGCCAAAGAGAGAGCAGAAAAGAGATGAATTTAGAATGATGATAACAATGATGATGATGCTGTTGTGCACATTGTGATGCTCTACCTGTCAATTCAAATAGCTCTAAATAAAGTTTTTAAATAGTATCTGATGATAATCATCTATAGGCGCTGGGTTTGCACTATGCTTAACTTGGTAAGGAATTGCTCCTGAGCTTGAAAGGAACTGTTGGGAAAGAGATAGACCTTATTTTGAACGAGTTCTTTAAAATTTATATTGTCCCACACAGTTGCTAGAAAAGTACACCATGAATATCAAGGTACACTAAAAACCATAAAGTAAGAACAATTTGTTTCTTATTTTCTAATGAAGGTTTTATGATGTTACAGAACAAAGAACATATAAGAATATAAGAATACAGAACAATGTAAAAGTTCAGAATCATATAATTGTCTGCAAAATTTAAAGTTTACCTTAAATTATTCGTTAAGAAGAAAAAAATTAACTTTTAAGCTTCTTGCTCTTTGTCAGCGACTGATCCCAAACATATGTAGACACGTTCATAATTTAGAAACATTTTTTTCAGATCAACTTGTTCACAAACTCTCTACTTTTATACTATTTGTTTCTTTGTGTGTGTGTGTTTAATCACATAATTTAAGGCTTATTTTTGGTGTTCCTTGACAGTGTTTAGAGGATAGTGCAGTAAAATTACATAAGCTTAGACTTCAGCTGAGTTAAAAGCAAAACTTTTTCAACTGGTAGTGCTGGTTTAGTGTTATAGTACTTAATAAAGAACATGCATAATCTCAGCTGTTTCTGTTTATATGGTTATGACAATAATTGTGTTTAACTTTTGCCTAATACCGGTGGTTATTGTGTGAATTAGAATGTTTTAAATTATCATGCAATTCTCTGGGAAAGATCAACAGTTTTTAAGAATATCTTATGAACCTTTTAGTAGTAAATGGATTGAATTTCCAACAAAATTGTCTGAACATTTTTTTTAGTATGACTTGATTTCACTTCCAAAAAATACTTTTCAGGAAGTACTTATTCTGGTATTTAAACTGATATATAATTTTTATTTAATACAAGCTTCACACTATATCTATTATGAAGTAAAAGAAGTACAGAGCATAAACTGTGTTCATTTGTGAAACCTCGGTTCCTAGTAGCTGTAAATACTATACAGCATTGTTTTTTTATTAAAAGAGTGAGATAATTATAAGAGCCTATTCAGCCTAGTTCTGCTAGTCAAGCAGATAAGATAGCAAAAACAACCCCACTTTTTACACTTTCTACTGCTTCTTATTAAGTAATGAAGGAAATGAATGCAGATTCCAATTTTTGGGTTAACTACAAATCTCCATCTCTATCTCTTGCATTTATTATTGCCTTTGACCTATGCCTGAGAGCTATTTGAACAATTTGGAGATGCTGTGTCCTAGAACAGTTTTTCTTATACATAAAGCTTAAACCACATAATTATTTTCTTTATAATTTAAAAACAATTTTTAGAACACAAAATTCAAACAATCTTTCACATAAATAGACATGTACTTGCTTTGTCACTTGTCATTCTTGCAAATCATTACAAATTTGTGTGAGTGTGAATTTGCATTATGTTCCACCATGCAGAATATATAGCTGCTTGAGTGCCTCTGGGGCTGACTAGACATTGGTGGCTTGTGTGGGGTGGCACTGCAAATCAGAAGGTACAGGTGATTCTGTAGAGGGGTGAGGGTGAATCTTCCACTTGCACAGAAGAGTAGGACTTGATCACAACCTTTATACCTGCTCTGAAGAGGATGAACAGGAAAAGTAAGAAGCTGCAAGTTTCCCATGTCATTTTTTGACTTACATGGACTCTTCTGTAAAGTATTTGGGTTTATATTTACAAATACAAATTCCAAAATTAGTTAGTAGAGAAAAGTAAAAAATATTTAAGTTTTTTATCTGAAACAGGTAATCAAATTTATTGGGGAGAACTAGGTTAATAGTCAAATTCCTGCAAAACTGAAGAAGAACCACAAGATATAGTTTTTCTCTTTTATATTTTTCTCTTACAGTAGTTTATATTGCTAACTATGGTGGTGTTAAAACTTCCACGAACTCTTGCCTTTATGTCCTACATGTTCAGTTGATTCATTTTTCTTTATAAATTTAAGCATACAAGGAAAATTGTGTAGCATTGAAGCCTAGGCTAACCTATCCTATCTTGTTCTTTTATTTGTGGGGTAGAACTTTGAATTTACTGAAAGTGTTTTTTAAAAAACATCAAGGAAGAAAATGTGCCAAACAAATGACTCCTACAAATGATGATCATGGCTTTTTAAGAACTGAAAGACGAAATATCTAAGTATCTCATTTTCAGAGGTGAAATTATATTATTATGGATTGTGTTGGTCTTTTTGTCTCAGTAGGTGATAGGAATATATTTATTTATAATGTATGAAGAAACTTACTGAAAAAGGTTTTTACTCCCCAGCTGTACACATACTGCAGATGTTTTATATTAGTATGTAAAAGTGAGAGACCATTTAGCACAATCATGGCTTGTATTATTGCTTTTTTATGGTTTTAACAAACATTTTACCTTGTACTGAAGATAGGCAGCAGTTCCCACAGCAAAAATTTCTGTCTCTCTTTAACTCTTTTCTGAAAATAAATTTTCTTAGGCAAAGATCAAACAACAGCTGCGGCTGAACACAACGGGTAACTACCCTGAGGATTTCCTATCTCTGTGGGTAATTGAAGGCAGAATATATCACAAATTTATTCCAGGTATGGCCAAGCACTTGGAATCATATGTCTGTCTTGGTTGTTTCCTCTTTAAAAACAATTAAACATTCGTAATTTCACTTTCATTAATTTTCCTGATAGCATATTCCTTTTTATTTAGCTTCGTTGGCATACATCTCTGAACAAAAATGTGGCTAAATAATAATCAAAATATGTTACCAATAATAAATAATGCATATTAAGGGAATGGTTTCTTCATTATATTTTTAATTATTATTATTATTTTTAATTTTAATCACTCTTACCACTCATCTTACGTCAGAGAGGAATCATGTGCTGGAATAATTATAATCTATCCTGGGACTGCAGAGCTGTGCAAAACTGATTTTTCTCTCATCTGTTTTTAATACTTCAGAAAGTTCATAAGGAAAACAGTAGCTGAATTTATTCAAGTAATTCCCACGTAGGTTAGAGTGAAATATGTGTCCTGTTTTAAAGTTACATAATCTGATACAAATATTGTAGTACTTTACATTATCCAAAAATTCTACTATTTGAGGGCGTGTAGTGTGAAAGGTAAGATATTAAAATTACAATTTGTCTCTGAAGATGACAGCAAATAAAAAGTGTCTTATAATAACCAAAATCAGAATAATACCCAAAGGATCAGTATGACTGTCTACCATATAACTGTAATTATACAAGATATCTGTGTAACTGAGAACAGAATTTGACTGAGCAGTCACTAATGATTTTATTTGGCTGTGGTGTTTTGGTTGTTTGGTTTTATTTTCTTTTTTTTTTTCCCTTTTTTTCTTTCCCCCCCAAGCTTAATTTATTCTACACTTAATACTCATCAGAGAGAGAGGTGTATGTCTGTGAATTATGACAGTTAACAATTCTACAAAACCTACTGTTTTGTAATAGATTGTAATGATACAAGCACTAAGTGACCTGCTACGGGAAAACTCCCTTAGGTGTGCCAGCAGTGACATGGAAAAAATGACAGTAACAAGATACACACCCTCAGACCTCCAAATTAAGCAATACTGTGGCATGTGTGATAGGAATATGGCATGATCTCTCTGAAGTGTTAACAAAATAACTATATCTTTTATGCAATCTACTTTCTTCCTAAACAAAAATGCTTTGACTAAATAGAGGCTGATTGCTGAGTAGGGGTCTTCTCAGGCTCATTGGTCTTAGAATCTTTCATTTTAATAAGTAATAATGCCTTTAACTCACAAACCAAAAATTTGAAGGTCTGATAATGCCTCATTAGATACCTGAAGAAGATTCTAATAGAGGCAACATACGTTTTCTAAACATTTCTGGTAGTTATTATTAATACAGCGAGCTTGTCTCTCTCCCTCAAACATAACACATAGTAAACTGAAAGCCATTTTTCCCCAAATTAAGATTTTTCTTAATTTACATGTCATCTGATGTTTAACTGCAAGTTGTTGTTAGCTTTTACAAGTGACTAAAGAAACATGCTGTAATTCTACTATGATGTTACAAGAAGCTTTATGTATGTATTTACATAGACTACATTCTAAACGTCTGGTAGAACAAGAGTAAGTAATTATTATGTAATTTCATTGGTCTTTTTAATGTTAAATAATGTACTGTGTTTTACTTTTTGAGGAAACCACATGAGACAAGCAGACTTTCAAATAATTTTGAACACTTGAAGTAAAAGCATTGACCTATCTTGTTCAAGATTTGAACATTCAAAACTGACTGGTGATGTCTAGTAGTTTAGATACAGACATGGTCAATCTTTGCATCTATTTGTAAAGGACGAATCTATTGCCCAGTAATTCCTTCTTCCTCAAGAATGAACTGACTCAAGTAATTCTGTGAATACATAATAAGAAGAGTGCTTTCCCAAGTAGAATGATGCCTTCATAGATATCCATGAGTGAAGCTTCGCAGTATGACACATATGTAAGAAAAAAGAAATCCATGATTTTAGAATGAAATGTAGAAAGGATAACCAGCACAAATAAAACAAATTTTATGGGCTTCAATGTGAATTAGTGATTCTAAGAGAAAAAGAACAGAGATTGAAAAAGGTCTTAAATTTTAAGGTGTAGAAGTAGATGTGGCATTCATTTCCAGAAGATATCCTGTCCTCTTCGATTTTCCCTTACCAATTTTAAAGCCCATGCAACTACTATTAATCACTTTTTTAAAGGAACAATCTTTTCTAAAATTAATTGTTGTCATCTTGCTCCTTTTAGAAAAATTCTGAACAAAATAATTCTTGCTGAAATAAATAAGATCTGTGTGATCAGGAATTTTTAAAACTGGACTTTTCATACCGTATTGACTTTGCGTGGCAGAGTTTTGGTAGCAGGTGGGGCTACAGGTTGGCTTCTGGGAGAAACTGCTAGACACTTTCCCCATGTCTGGTAGAGCCAATGCTAGCAGGCTCCAAGACAGACCTGCTGCAGACCAAAGCTGAGACAATTAGCAGCAGTGGTAGTACCTCTGGGATAACATATTTAAGAAGGGAGAAAATAAAAAAGAACAAACCTGCACAAAGGCAATTGAAGGCAGACAGAGGAGTGAGAATATGTGAGAGAAACAACTCTGCAAACACTGAGGTCAGTGAAGCAGGAGGAGGAGGAGGTGCTGTAGTCACCGCAGCAGATTGCCCTGCAGCCTGTGGTGCAGACCGTGGTGATGCAGTCTGTCCCCCTGCAGGCCTTGGAGGTCCACAGCAGAGTGGAGATCCACCTGCAGCCTATGGAGGATGCCATGCCGGAGCAGGTGGATGCACCCGAAGGAGGCTGTGACCCTGTGGGAAGCCCATGCTGGAGCAGGCTCCTGGCAGGATCCGTGGCCCTGTGGACACAGGAGCCCACCCTGGAGCAAGTTTGCTGGCAGGACTTGTACTGCATGGGAGACTCGTGCTCAAGTTGTTTGTGAAGAACTGCAGCCTGTGGGAAGAAGAATTGGAGAAGCTCACAGAGAACTGTTTCCTGTGGAAGGGACCCCACCCTGGAGTAGGGGAAGAGTGTGAGGAGTCGTCCCTGTGAGGAGCAAGGAGCGGCAGAAACAACATGTGAAGAACTGACCACAACCACCATACTTCGTCCTCCTATGCCATTTGGGTGGAGAAAGCAGGGAAAATGGGGAATGAAGCTGAGCCAGGAAAGAAGGGACAGGCTGGGGGAAGATATTTTAAGATTTAGTTTTTATTTCTTATTATCCAACTCTGATTTTGATTGATAATAAATTAAATTAATTTTTCCCAAGCTGAGTCTGTTTTGCCAATTACGGTAATGGGTGAGTCATCTCCCTGTAATTGTCTCAACCTATGAGCCTTTTGTTATATTTTTTCTCCCCTGTCCAGCTGAAGAAGGGGAGTGATAGAGTAGGTTTGGTGAACACCTGGCATCCAGCCTTGGGACAAAACACTACAGATATATTTGCATGCTAAGTTTCAACTGAAGGATTCGCAATAATATATGTATATATTAACAAAGAAGTACATATTCAACAAAATATTAATCAGTAAGGCTGGTAATTTATTCCCAGGAAGTTTTAAGTATCTATAAAAGTGGATTCAGACAGGGAACCTTCTTTATGGATATGGAATTTTATGCTTCAGGAAGACTTCTCTAAGTATCCAGAATACTGGTATCCATTGAATTCAGAAAATAATGAAATTTTTTAAATGTATTTAAAAAAAACCCTTGGAAATAACAGTGAAGTATAATACATTAATATTTATGAATTATTATTTAGATTTATAGATTAATTACTGACAATTTTGAATTATATACATGTACTATCTTTTCTAGTTCATAAATCACACTGACAACATTTCTCAAAGATCAAAAATATGATGGATATAGAACTGGTATTTTCACTTGTGTGCGTTGAAACACCAGGTTATAGAAATTTCCAGCGACTGCAGTTTTTAGTGTAGTGAAAATTAAAATTACTTACTGAGCTTTCAGATGTAAAAACCTACTTTAAAATTACTAAGTGAATGTTCTAATATAAAAGCGAATGCAACATCTAAAAGCTCATGGAAGGTGTGTTAGTAAAAGTTATATCTGAAGTTACTAGCTATCATTTTGACCTTGTGAATTTAGTTTTGTTTTCTAATACTTGTTGAAATAATAATAACTGAAATATTGATGTGGTATTTTAATGATAATTGCTATAATCAGTTCAAACAGACAACATGTTTAAGAAATTTAGAAGTATTTTGAGTGTGAATTAAGTCTACTGTTTTTAATCATGTCAGCTTTCCAATACCTTCTTCTGAGAATCTTATGTACTAAAGGTATAAAATTTGAAAAATAACCAGTTGCTCCCTGCTCTGCTAATTGTGCTGAACTTTCATTTGTAAAAGATGTAGATTTTTTGGATTCATAAATTTATGGTATAATTTCATCAGGTTTTTAAATAATTTTTCCTAGCATTAATTTTAATTTTTAATTTTTCTACAAAGACAAAGTATTTTTGTGTATCTTCCAGAGACTTGGTTTAAAAGCAGGCAAAAATCCCAGGCAAACAAGAAACAGAAGAAAACAGTAATTTCATAAATGCTACAGAGTTTAGTCACAGTTAGGAAACTGAAAAGGTTTGGACATAAGTTCTCCAAAGATTTGTTTCAGAGCTCACTGCAGACTTACTGGCAAAGGTTAATCTGAGCAAGTTTTCGAAAGATGAGGCAGAGTAGACTAGTGCTTGCCTTACGAAAGCTGCAGTCAGCTTACCATGACACTGAAATATATTGAGAAGACCAATAATAATTTAAACAAAGCAAAGTAAAAAGAAAATGATGTGGGTAATTAATGTAAATCCTATTCTGCTGCAGTTTTTGCACCCAACTGCTAGCTTTCGACAAGCTGCAAATTAATTTTTCTGCTTGAGATTGTTTTACTGTAAGGAATGTATTTGAGAAGAAATGAGTTAAGTTTCACTTGGTACATGCCAGTTGGCAGAGTTTTGTTTTCTTGCAGATAATTCTCAGTGAAAATAATAAAAGACCTAGGTAAGGTCATAGGCTCTGGCTGGTGGCAATAAGCATCTCTGGTGGTTTTGATGCTGTCATGTATTCAAAATAGAAAGTAAACTAGCAAGAGAGGGAAAAACAAAGAGGTGGGAATCTTTTGAGAGTCAGAGAAAGGTCAACTAAGATTCAATTTCTATATATAAGTAGAGGCAAATATTAAGATTATTTGAAAATAGTTTCATAAAAGTATTATTTAAAGGAAAAATAGTTTTATTTAAAGGAAAAAAAAGCTTTTAATCATAAGCACAAAAATGTATAAATTGGTATCTTTACAGAAATAAGCTTAGAAGAAACAATAGAGATGGAAAGAGTTGTCTGAAGTGAAAACAACTATAGTATCTTCTCTAACATATTTAAAACCCACCAGCTAGAAAACCAGATATGGAAAACCAAGGGAATAATATGTGCTCCCACATAGTGAACTCTGGCCTTGGAAAGGTCAGTGGCAGTGCTGCAGTAATAGTATGATGATGTCTGAGGAAAATGCACGTAACTTTGTTCTAGGCACTTTTCTTTTGTGGTAAACAAATGTTTTCTCCAGGTAAGTAATTTACATTCTTATTGTTCTCCGAAGTTTAACTCTACTTTTTCAGTGATGTAATTGCATTTTCTTTGAATATATGTGTGGAATTTCAGGCAATAGAGGCCTATTTCAAACAGTGTTACTTTTATGGTTTTCTTTTTCCTCATTTTGTTCTTTTACTATCTCATTCAATTATTTTATTATTTGTTGTTTTTTTGTTTTCATGCCATTTTATATCATTAGTTACATTTTTGTTTTCTTCGTTTATTTTCTACTCACATATCTTCAATCTATTTTTCTCTTAATTAATTCTTTTCTACTAATTTATCCTTTTGTGAGACAGAAAAAGGAGAGAGAGAATGCAGGGATTAGAAATATTTGCTGTTTTCTCACCCATATTATGTTCTTCCTTGTCTTTCTTGTTGTTTTTAAGACATGTTAATANTATATAAAAATATGTATGTATATAACCAGAAAAATAAGCAATACGATTCATTCTATAAGGAACTTAAACCTGAAGAGCCGTATGAAAAACAGGCAATTCATGGACAAACTCCCCAAGAAATTATCTTTTTTGATCTTTAGTCATAGCCTTGCCATTACGAGTTTTCTGTTAGCCTTTGCCACTAAACTTCTTTTTAACTTTTTTCCTTCCCCCTGCCCTGCCTGCCAATCTTTGCCCTCTTTCCCCTTTCTTCTGTTCTTTTCCTGATTATTGCTCCTTTCATTTCTTGTCTCATCAGCTCTCTGCAGTTTCAGATTGTATTCTTCATAATTTCTTTCCTTTCACATCTCTTGCTTTCGTTTAGAAAATACTTTGTGTTGCTTAAAAAAAAAAAAAGCCTCACAAACAAACAAACCCCAACCCAAGGCAAAAAAAAAATGTCCNGTTTATTTTCTACTCACATATCTTCAATCTATTTTTCTCTTAATTAATTCTTTTCTACTAATTTATCCTTTTGTGAGACAGAAAAAGGAGAGAGAGAATGCAGGGATTAGAAATATTTGCTGTTTTCTCACCCATATTATGTTCTTCCTTGTCTTTCTTGTTGTTTTTAAGACATGTTAATATCTTTTTTCTTTTTATTCTCATCTTTACCTCAGCATAGATTCAATGTATAGACCATGAGTACTTCTGCATCATCATTAAAATGAGCACCCTGGGAATAAGAGCTCAGCTCTGGCCCTCTGAATTTCAGGCTGCAAAACTTAATTCATTCAGCTGTTAGATACAACAGAACCTGGGGCATGGGGAAAGTAAGGGAGGACATCAGACCTGGATAACCTCTGGACAAATTGCATCATTTCAGTAGACTCCAGAAGATATTTCTGACTCCATTTAGCTACTTTACATATATATATATATATAAAAATATATATATAAAAATATGTATGTATATAACCAGAAAAATAAGCAATACGATTCATTCTATAAGGAACTTAAACCTGAAGAGCCGTATGAAAAACAGGCAATTCATGGACAAACTCCCCAAGAAATTATCTTTTTTGATCTTTAGTCATAGCCTTGCCATTACGAGTTTTCTGTTAGCCTTTGCCACTAAACTTCTTTTTAACTTTTTTCCTTCCCCCTGCCCTGCCTGCCAATCTTTGCCCTCTTTCCCCTTTCTTCTGTTCTTTTCCTGATTATTGCTCCTTTCATTTCTTGTCTCATCAGCTCTCTGCAGTTTCAGATTGTATTCTTCATAATTTCTTTCCTTTCACATCTCTTGCTTTCGTTTAGAAAATACTTTGTGTTGCTTAAAAAAAAAAAAAGCCTCACAAACAAACAAACCCCAACCCAAGGCAAAAAAAAAATGTCCCCTGAGATACATCTAACACTATCATCTAAAGAAATAGGATAATATCCCTTCAGAGAGCTAACAATCCTATCTAACACCCAGTACTGTATATTATGTAGATACCTTTATAGTTTAAAATAGTTATGGGATTTTTCTTTATTTACAGTTTCTGATGAAATTTAATTCTAGTCTCTGCTGGTTAGAATTGCATTCAAAACATAACTGTCTAAGTTTCAGCAAGTAAGGGCAAATTCTTCTGTTAAGGTGTATGCTCTGTTCAAAACAGATTTTTAAGATGCTGTGGTTTTTGTAGGTCTTATTTGATTTAGCATTGTAGGATCAAACTTCCATTTTTTAATATTTCTTTCTCCTGAAATACTTTATTTAATTTTTATTTAAGGCTGCCAGGAATTTTGTTAATGTCTTCTAAGTTAAAAGCTGCGCACATGCAAAGGAAAAGTTCGAATTAAGTGGCACAGCTTAAAGAGCATGAAATAAACTAAGTTATTGTGGAAGAAGACCAGTTTGTCACTGCAAAGAGCTTGCCTAAGACTTTTGTTAAATATGTAGCTTTACATAATGTCACAGTAGTATATTAAGCAAATGTTGCACTTCAGCCAGTTTAGAGAGTACTTGTCTCCCATACTTGTCTCATGCTGCCAGAACTATTTATCCATTTTCACAGTGAACAGGATCAGAGTAAGGTCCAATTGAGAAACTATATGGCACAAAATTGATTAAGTTTACCCGGATTTTAATTTTTTTCTTAATCATAGAGTGACACGCATAATTGTATAGCCACTATGCAGGAGGCAGTAGAGAGGCAGAAATTAAACCTGGAGCTAGGAGAAAACATTTGTAAACTGTTACACCAATTTATTTTTATTCTGTATTTAACGTTGCTCTAGTTACATGATGTAAGCCTGGTACCTGGCTTCACTGTGAAGCATGGCAGCTTGAATTGTTCTAGTGGTCTTCAAAACAGCTAATTATTTTTAGGGAGGTCTACAGCTTTTCTGATAAAATTGATCCTTGTATCAGTTAGGTTTGAATGAAGTGGCTAGTGAACCATCACAATACCTGCAGCTCAGTCTTGTATAATTAGAAATCACTGCAGCTTAGTTGAAGCTTTGCACAGAGATTGCTTTAAAATGAGAAGTTACAGAACCATGTATATGCTATTCATAACTTGCCTTCATCCGTAGGCTTAGGCACCATACCAATGAAATTGCTGAAATAGAAGTAAAGCATTTTTAGTGCACACGTTTAAAGGTTGTATGTACCATTTAAAGCTTTGAGATGTACTGCTTGGGATCTATGCTGTAATTTGTATAAGTGTGACTTGTAAGGACTCATTTTAATAGTAAGCATCATTGTTGTTGAATGAACTGAGCAATGTACTCTTGATCTCCTCTAATGCATACTATAATTAGCATTATAATGAATGTTTAGTCTATGAAAATCCCAGCACCTGATATTTCTTCTTGTTTTTCTTGAAAAATTACTACATAATCAAAAGAGAAGTCTTTTATGGTGGTTTAGGCAGCTTCAATCCTAAACAGCATTTAAGCAGAGAATAAAAACCAGATTACTAAATGTAAAAATGAACAGCAGAATTTTTTGAGTTCTGTTTTTTTTTTTTTTCGCAGCATTTCGGTGGTTGTGTAAGCAGATGGAATTAAACGAACAGATTTTCAAATATCCTTAACTGGCAGGAGAAATCATGAGTTTCTAACAAAGGTTGTTTAGCTTCTAGGCATTAGGATGAAACTTACAGAAACATTTCTCTATGTACAGTTTTAGAATACATCTAATTTAAATTATTTTATTCATACATGATGAAAAACCCAGCAACAACCAAACACAATTTCTTAAGGAAAGTTTCGAAGCAACTCTAAAATGTTCTTTCTCATTTTTTTGTGTGGAGATTACTAGAATTATAGCAAATATTCTGAATTTAGAAGTACTCATACCGATTTCAAAGTAGAAGATAAAAACAGTTGATCCTGCAGAAAATGGTGATGTTTCTTCTGTTCCATGAAAAATGTCATCGGCATATGTGCTGTTTTCCATGGATCTGACGAAACACTTCATCTTCTTTTATAGACAAACCCTATTGCTTTGCGATGCAAACAGAACAATAAGAAATGGAATTGCATAAAATAAAATAATTGGATTTTGCTACAGTGTTGAAAAAAATTGCAAACATTAATTCCTCTAAATCAATTAGCTCTCAATTTCTTGTGAACTACATTTCATAAAATAAACAGTTGTATGTGTGGAAATGGCCTACTTAACTCCTTTGTTATTTGCATGATTAGGAATAAGTTAGTAGGGGGGACTATTTATTCTAAATGAGGAACAACATTTCCTTGGCCCCCCACAGAATAGCATAATTTACAGAAATTCTTCAAAGGCTTTTATTGGTCCCAGCTGTGAACCAAAACACTAGTTTTATGTTTTCCATATTATTTCAGCAATTCAGCACTGAAAGAGATTTCTAACTCCAGCATCTCTTCTTCACTCTCCTGTTGTCCCGCCTAACATTCACACTGTAACCCCAAAGCAGAAGGCAGTGCTTTAATTAAATAAATTAAATGTTACACTGGAACCAAAATTCCAAAATTATGGGGCTGCTGATCCTTAATGTGTCAGTGTCAACCAAGGTTACTACTATGCAATCCTGCCTACCTGAGATGGGATCATGGAGTATCTTCTAGCGTGACTGTAACTTCGGACTGAAAATATGGAGAAACTAGGACCTTTTTCTGTAAGCACTTCTACTGTTGATTTGCACAGTGTATCAGTCACCAAAATTCTTTCACCACACTTTTCCTTTGTCACTATATAAATACATAGACTTAACCCTTGCAGGATAAGTACCAAGTAGCTTGCTTACCTGTAACATCAGGTTCAGCTATTGAACAGATAAACGTTCAATCTTCTTTTAAGAATCTTGTACCTTCTATAAAATAAATTATTAAATCTTTATGCAAACTTAGTGTTTAAGAACAATGTACATTTATATAAGTTGAAAGCAACTTTATTTCAGCTGCATAAATCCTCTCCTTAGCATAAAGTCTCTCCTTAGCCTTTATTGAAGCAGTATCTGTGCCTTTATCTTGATGAAGGTTCAGACACTTTTGTTTCTTAGCTGTAACATGCTAAAGGGGTTATGTTAGCTGCTACAATTGCAGAAATTTTCTATGAGATTGATACTTCCAGAGAAATAATAATTTGCAACATTTCAGTAAAAACGGTTGATTGTATCTGTTCTGGGTGTCCATGGCAAGGTGTTAGCAGCTGGTTGTCCTGCAGTCCTCTGTGGGAAGAGGTTCCTCAAAGCCAAAGCTGAGCCCATTTGCAAAGCTCGTGGTGCCTCAATGAAAAAGTATTTTTAAAAGGGCAGAAAACACTACATGGAGGGAAGTGGAGGGAACAAAAAGAGTGAGAAAGAGCAGAGGGAACACCAAGGTCAGACCACGAGCAGGAAGCAGAGGAGGTGCTCCATGGTGGAGCAGATCTCCACACTGCAGCCTATGGAAGACCCATGGGGCTACAGATGGGTATTCCTGAAAGAACTGAAAACGATGGAGACCCCTAGCTGAAACAGAGGAGACGTGTGAGGGAAGTAGTACCAAAAAGGTGGGAAGATGGTGTTTGGGGTGTCAGAATGTTGATGAACCTGGGAGAGAGGAAGATGTTTTAACATGTCTTTTTCTTTTCCACTACCCAGATCTATTTTAACTAATCATAAATTGTTTTTCCCAGAGTTGAGTACGTTTTGCCTATTAACAGTAATTGTCAAACAGTCTTCCTGTCTTTATCTTGATATACCAATGTTCTCATCGTGTTTTTTTCCTATTTCACTCCACATTCCACTCCGTGTATATGTGCATGTGTGTGTTTGTGTCATGGCTGAGCACCTGGGTGGGAGTCTGGCTGTTAACTAAGGCTGCCACAATAGCTGTAGTCGTATAGGTAAAACAAACAAACAAACACTACTCACATACATGTATACTAAAAACCAGAAAATGTATGTATTTTTTCTTGGTGGTGTCTTCTTAATCACTGTTTTCACAGGTTTCCTCCTCCATCTCAGCGAATTTAATCCTTCATCCAATTAAAGACTTTCTGCTATGTCAGAGCTTTACTGTAAAAGGACAAAGGATCACTTAAGCCATCATTACACAGATCAGTCTGAATGATCATCAAGACTGGATAAGAACTCTTCCAATCCTTTGGTTATGGGTGGCTTGCTCAGGTGTGGAAGTATGGCTGGTAAAATTGCAGTTAGGTCCTTAAGGGCTTGGTTTCCCATGACTACATCTCAGCTCTTGTACTTTTTGCTGTTACCTGCGATTGTCTCCATCTGGAGGATTTTCTGTCTTCTCCTCAGTTCATGCATTCAAATTCAAGGTGTTCAGTTTGTGTGAGCTCAGTTGTTGCCAATGCATTATTTTTCCTTCTCCTTCCTACTCTCGTGGTCATTCAGCATTAAAAAATAGATGCTATAATTTGGAAGCAGGAATCTCTTCAAGCAAAGCAAAAATATTTTCATGCGATTCATTTAGATGTAGGGAGACAATTAGGAAAGCTAAGGCCTCCTTAGAATTAAACCTTGCGAAAGAGGTCAAGGACAACAGAAAGAACTTCTTCAAGTACATGGCAGATAAAACTAACACTAGAGGCAATGTAGGTCCACTGATGAATGAGGTGGGTGCCCTGGTGACAGAAGATACAGAGAAAGCAGCATTAGTGAATGCCTTCTTTGTCTCTGTCTACACTGCTGGAGGCTGTCCTGAGGAGCCCTGTACCCCTGGGGCCCCAGAGGAAGTCAGGACAATGGAGGAGTTTGCCTTGGTTGAAGAGGACTAGGTTAGGGAGCTGTTAAGCCATCTGGATATGCATAAATCCATAGATCCATATGGGATGCACCCACGGGTGCTGAGGGAGCTGACAGAAGTTATTGCTGGGCCACTCACTTTTGCTAAGTTGTGGGAAATGGGAGAGGTGCCTGAGGACTGAAAGAAAGCAAATGTGACTCTAGTCTTTAAAAAGGGCAAGAAGGAGGACCTGGGTAACTATACACCAGTCAGCCTCACCTCCATCCCTGGGAAACTAATGGAACACCTTATCCTTGGTGCCATCTCAAGGCATATCAAGGATAAGAGGGTTATTAGAGGCAGTCAACATGGCTTTACCAAGGGGAAGCCATACTTAAACAACCTCATAGCCTTTTATGAGGACATAACCAGGTGGCTAGATGACAGCAAAGCAGTGGATGTGGTCTATCTTGATTTCAGTAAAGCATTTGAGACAGTCTCAAGAAGCATCCTTGCAGCTAAACTGAGGAAGCGTGGTCTGGACGATCCAGTAGTGAAGTGGACTGTGAACTGGCTGAAAGAAAGAAGCCAGAGAGTTGTGTTCAATGGGTCACAGTCTAGTTGGAGGCCTGTATCTAGTCAAGTGTCCCAAGGGTTGGTACTGGGACCAGTACTATTCACTATATTCATCAACGACTTGGATGAGGGAATAGTGTGCACTGTCAGCAAGTTTGCTGATGACACAAAACTGGGAGGAGTGGCTGACATGCCAGAAAGCTGTGCTGCCATCCAGAGAGAGCTGGACAGGCTGAAGAGTTGGGCGGGGAGAAGTCTAGTGAAATATAACAAGGACAAGTGTAGAGTCGTGCATCTGGGCAGGAACAACCAGGTTCCAGTATAGGTTGGGGAACGACCTGTTAGTGAACAATGTAGTGGAAAGGGACCTGGGGGTCCTGGTGGACAGCAGGATGACCATGAGCCAGCACTGTGCCCTTGTGGCCAAGAAGGCAAGTGGCACCCTGCGGTGTATTAGAAGGGGTGTGGTTAATAGGTCGAACAAGGTTCTCCTCCCGCTCTACTCTGCCCTGGTGAGACCACATCTGGAATATTGCATCCAGTTCTGGGCCCCTGAATTCAAAAAGGACAGGGAACTACTTGGCAGAGTCCAGTGCAGAGCCATGAAGATGATTAAGGGAGTGGAGCGTCTCCCTTATAAGGAAATGCTGAAGGAGCTGGGTCTCTTTAGCTTGGAGGTGACTGAGGGGTGACCTCATTAATGCTTATAAATATGTAAAGGGTGAGTGTCACAAGGATAGAACCAGGCTCTTCTCAGTGACAACCAATGATAGGAGAAGGGGCAATGGGTACAAACTGGAACGCAAGAGGTTCCACTTAAATTTGAGAAGAAACTTCTTCTCAGTGAGGGTGATGGAGCACTGGAGCAGGCTGCCCAGGGAGGTGGTGGAGTTTCCTTCTCTGGAGACACTAAACCCGCTTGGATGCCTTCCTGTGTAACCTTATCTAGGTGTTCCTGCTCTGGTGGGGGGATTGGACTAAATGATCTTTCTAGATCCCTTTCAGTCCCTAACATTCTATGATTCTGTGATCTAAATGGTCCAATAAAGGTATTCTGTGAAATATTGATCTAATATGTCTTTACAGAAATTTTGACTTGACGACATTAAGAACTTTGGCTTAGGAAACAATAATAAAAGACCAGTACTATATTGTACCACTTACACTATGAACTGTTTGAAAATAATCTGTATTCAGCTATATGAGTGAGTTATCAATATACCAAGAAGCAGAGAGGCCTTAGGATGTATGGCAACAGCTTTGTGTAAGACAGCATGAGACGTTTTAATTAACTTCTCTTACAGAACTAAAAAAATTCCACTTATGGACAATTTACAGTTCTCTAGTTTACGGTTAAACTTGTTTGGATTTGGTTTCACTAAGAATGAGAAAATGAGTGCCATAGATATATATATGGAGAAAAAATAGGCATAAAATTAACTACATTCCTTAACAGAATCTAAATTAATAAAGTCAAGCATTCAACAGATATTATTGAGATGCACACAGCTTTATTAATCTCATAGAGTAAGATAACTATAATATAATTTATTTTTAATATAGCAACAAATTCACACAAATATATTTACCACCACTTAATAATATTTTACTTCTTCAGTCCTCTCTATTGAGTCTTTCGAATTTTCTTACAACCACACAGCTGTCTTGCCTTTTGCAAGATTTCTTTCATCAAACTGCTTCACCTACAACCTGGTTAACTCTTGACTGTGCAGGGAATCTTCACGGTCAAGATGAAGCTCTGTCAGAAACTGTAAACAAGTCTGAATTTCTTTTTGTGTTTTTATTAGAACATTTTCTGTATTTTATTAGCAAGTCTTCCTTCCTTTAGAAAGGAAGCAATAACCACTCCCTTAGACAAGTGTCTTATTCCTTTGCTGCAAGGATTTTGTTTATTGTGTTATGTGAATTAAATTTCCAATGGTTTCAGAATGATGTATATTTCAAACATTAATATTTGTTCCTTGAACAACAATTCTAATCCACATAATAAAGTACTTTTTCCTGTCCTTTACATGGGTTACATCTGCTAGACCTTGTATGGGTATAGTGATAATAGTCTTGTAACAAAGTAGTTTGTCAAGTACTAATAATTAATTTCAAGCATTAGAGTATGAAGACAGTACTGCTGTCTTTGGTATTCCTTTTTCAGAAAATGTTACCTTTCTTTGTGCCAAAAAAAAGTGTAGTAGGGGGAAGAGTCTGAATCACATTAAGGTTTTTGTAAAGCTGCTTTACAAACTTTTTTCTTGAGTTCCTGGCAGGGAATTGCTTGGAGTATGTCCATATTACTCAAAAAGTGTTGGTGGTAGAAGTCTCTAGACGAGCACCTGAAGTACAACGTCGTTTAGAGATACTGGCTGAGAGCAGGAAATCGGTGTAGATACACAGTCAGATTTCCTACCAATAAAATATATTAGTGGAATATAGTACCACTCTAACACAACTGTGCTATTTTTGATTCAGTGCCATGAATGACTATTACTAAATGACTCTGTACCATGTCCATTTCTCAGGCTAGATATACCCTGAATCTCCCTTTCAAAAGGACTACATTTTCAAAGTTTTTTGATGTTAATAATGATATAAATAGTTCCAGCTAGGATTTACAGAATATTCCTGACCAGAATAAAAGCCTGTTATTAGAGTGGGTCTAAAAGGAGTTTTGTTTATAAATATTTTCAGTTTTTCAGTGGAAAGTGATTTCTGTGCTTTGTTTGTTTGGTTTTGGGTTGGTTGGTTGGTTGGTTGTCTGGGTGTTTTTAAACCTATGCGCTTTTTTTAAAAACAAACAGGATGAAGTTCAGTGAAAAAAAGTTTGGATGGAAAGTTTTCATACAAAAATATATGTTTTTTTTTTTGTTTTTCTTTTTTTTTTTTTTTTTAACCTATTGAAGGCTTTTTTTCATATTCTTCACCATCTTAAGGTGAAATAATACAGAGTATGGATGGACATATATTGACTAATTTTCATTGGAACTGTAGTGTTATCTGATGAACATTTAATAGAGGTGAAGTGCAATTTAAAGGGTTATTTAAAAAGTAGCGTATATTTTTGAACACAATATAAATTACACAACATCATATGTATGTGGAACAAAAATAACTAAAAAGACAAGGTGTTAAAATTTTTAGTCTTTTCAATGTATTTTATACAGTGTGTCTTACACAAAATATCATAAATATTATTTGCATTAAAAGGTCCCTAACAGGTCCTCTCTACTACCTACAATTGAGACCTTCAGTATTAAACATAAAATAGCACAGATTATATTTAATTTACATTTTCAACTACCTCATGAAGAATTACCAATTGATATTGTCATCCATAACAGGAGAAGAAACAGAGTTCTTAAATCTTTCTTCATCTTTCCTTGATTATATATGGTGACTAGGACATGAGTAGAAACAAAGGTTCACTGGAGTAACATGATAACTATGAAGCAGGTGGCAGTAAGACATGCATATAGTCTACATGATTTTAGAAATGCACTGTTGGGACATGCTTAATATTCATTAGACATTCTCTGGTTCTGTTGTGGTCTGCTGTGGGAGGCAGTAGAAGGAAAGAAAGAATCTATTTTCGCTTGTAAGTTGTAAAACAATTTGTGATGCATTAAAGCAATGATCCTTGAATCTGCTGCCTTTGATAGCGGTTCCAGAACAATACCTGCTGTGCAGCACGAAGGGAAAGCTTCTCAGTGCAGTTCATTGATAGTGGAGTAAAAATGAACTCTGATGGCTATTGTGCATGTTATATTATTCTTCCATGTGTTCTTGCTATATTGTCCTTTTTATGAATTTAGGATAATATGCATTACTGTGAGTTTAATTAGCATGACAAGCAGATCTACTCCTCTCCCTCCCCCACCCCTCACTCCAGGATAGTCTCTTCTGTTTGTATTTCCAAAACCTTTTTATCCCACCTTCAAAGGTTTGTATTCAAACTGTCATCCTTCTAGGCAACAGTGTCTGGATAGTAATGCTTTTAATCAGTCTGTCAGAGCCACTCTGCAACCAGGATGAGATGTACTTATTGATCAGTTGATCTTTCCTCCCTTCAGGAATCTTGCCACTTCTATAGTCTTTTCACTATGTGCAGTACCATGTACATACATAAAATAACTTACTGTGTGCTAAAGACTACAGGATTATTTTGTTAGTCATTCTTCCTGATACTCCTAGCAGTGTGCAAAACCTGTCCTGCCCACTGAATATTCCAAGCAGCACAGTTATCAGACACCTAAAATATCTCTGATTTGGCAGTTATTCTGCTTTCTAGACTACATGATTGCTTTGAAACATGACCTGATAAACATCAGTTATATAAACTGATACTTGTACATTGTCTCTTTACCATGTTTTGGTTTTATTAGTGGTTTTTTTTTTTTTTTAATATGTATAATTTTAAGAGCATCATAATGGCTTGATATGATGTGTAAGAGTTCTATGTGGCTCATTTCATGATCAAGAGGGAAGTCTCTCTGTAGTACAGAAAATAAGCATCTTAACCACAGCTGGTGCCTTAATCATTTTCTCAGCTTTCAGCTCTTTTACATTTTTTATTTCTTTACCTGTGTCTGCAATCAAATACAGAGTTTTGACTAGAACAAACGAATAATAGGCATCGCTATTCTAATTTTGCTCAAATGAGAGAAGACAGCATCTCCCAATTCCTGCAGTAACCAGAAGGGTTTCTTTTGGAGAACACTTGACTGGTGTTCCAGAACTTGCACTGCTTAGAAAATTAAGACCTATCATAGTGGATATAGCCAAATTTCCTGAAGTGATTTCCTCTTCTTTTGTTATGCATCACACAGAATTATGGAATCATAGAATGTCCTGAGTTGGAAGGGACCCACAAGGATCATTGAGTCCAACTCCTGTCCCTGTATAGGACAACCCCACAGTTCACACCATGTCTCTGAGGGTGTTATCCAATTGCTTTTTGAATACTGTCAGGCTTGGGACTGTGACTGCCTCTCTGGGCAGCCTGTTTCAGTGTTCCACTATGCTGTACGCACCCCTGTGAGAGTGCAAATCTCTGCTCATTTAGCTTAAGTTCAGTTTTCAGGTGAGCTTTCTGATATTTAGTTTTGAATCAATAATTGAGAAAATACCAGACTTATTTTAATAATATGACTGTGTTACAAGAATAAGATGAAAAATTTTGCTGAAGAGGTTGTGCCAAATTTAAGTATTTTAGTATTGAATAATGTAGAGAACAGGTCAATTTACATAAGAAGTATTTCAAAATAAAATATTTCATTTGAAGTTCCTTTTGACTTCTTTTTAGCCCAATTTTTCCACTTGAATATTACACTTTACACCATGTCATCTTGCAATCAGTACGGAGTGTTTCTGTTACTCATTCATTTTGCCTTCTTGATCTCTTAATTAATGTCTGATAGTATGTTTTGTGTCTGTTGACAGAAGAAACAAGTCACATCTTCTTGCATTGAGAACTTTTTTGAAACATTCTTTCTGGTCCTGTGTTTTACAATATATCTTTTTATTTGAACTTTGCTCTGTAGTGATTCTACACAGTGTGAAGCAGTAATTGATTTTTTCCTAACATACTTATAAGCCTGGGTACTATCCCTCTCTTTCATTCCTCTGTTTTTTCAAGATGAAAAAATAGACACAGAAAAATTGAAGATTTTTTTTTTTTCCCCAGAAAAGGGGGAAAAAGAATACTAGTATTCTGATACCTCTGCCAGTTCTGACAGTAGCATTTATCCATCCATCCCTACAATCCATCACAATATTATCAGTTATGGATGTCAGGATATATCTGCTATGAAGAAGTATTCTTTCTTGAAGCATTTCAAGAAGGATATTTAAAACCTATGCCATAGTACCTGTTAGGAGATTTTTTCTTAAAAAGTTTAAGGTAGCAGGAAGACATTGCAAATGCTAATTCTAATATCTAAAAAACAAACTTTAAAAAAATCTGATGTCACACATTTCTGAGACAGAATCAAGAAAGTCATTATTTTGCAGGCCTTGGAGAAAAATGTTGGGAGAGGAGACATTACGGTTATTCTTTCTGTTAAGATAAAATATTAGGTTGGTGCAAAAGTAATTGGAGTTTTGGACTGTGAATTTTAAATCATTATGACTACGTCAAACACATCTTTCTTAAACAAAATAGGAACCATTACAATCAATACAGTTTTGCTGGTGAGAAATAAATTTGTTTATTCCTGTAGCATAAAAACCTGTGCTTTGGGATTTAATGAACTCTTGGAAAGTATTTTGTGCACCCTGCTGTTTTTGGAAGTGTTTTCCCTGCAAAAAGTTGTCGTGATGCTTGAAGAAGTGGCAGTCAGTTGGAGAGAGGTCAGGTGAATATGGTGGATGAGGCAAAAGTTCGCAGCCCAATTTGTTCAACTTTTGAAGTGTTGGTTGTGTGACATGCAGTTGAGCATTGTTGTGGAGAAGAACTGAGCCCTTTCTGTTGACCAGCATTTGCTCTAGGCAGAGTTTTTGGTGCATCTGTTTGATTTGCTGAGCATAATTCTCAGATGTAATGTTTTCACCAGGATTCGGAAAGCTGTAGTGCATCAGACTGCAGCAGACCACCAAACAGTGACCATGACTTTTTTTTGGGTGCAAGTTTGGCTATGGGAAGTGCTTTGGTGGTTCTTCTTGGTCCAACCACTGAGCTGGTCATCACCAGTTGTTGTATAAAATCCACTTTTCATTGTACGTCACAACCCAATGGAGAAATAGTTTGTTGTTGTTGAGTGGAATAAGACAAGACACTTCAAAATGNAAAAAAAAAAAAAAAAAGAAAAACAAGAAAAGTGCATTAAAATGATCTATAACATAACCACATTTATTTAAGAATGTATTCCAATATCAAATGGCAAATTTCAACAATGCAAAAACTGCAATTCCTTTTGTACCAGCCTAACAGAATCTTTCTGGCTGTTGTATTTTACATTTGTAAAAAAAAATGTTATTCAAAACACATTGCTATAAATAGTTTTGTACAGTAAAATCAGTGATTTTTAAGCATAAATTCAAGATGAAAATCTACATATATATATGTGTTCATGTCCTTTTTTATGGATATGTAAAAATCTTGCAGCCTGATGTATGCATATTTATGTGCATGTGCTGAAGCTTAGCGTTTTAAATTAACGTTATTTAACTGCACTAAATGAAACTATTTTAAGTGAATTAGTTTTATAGGAAATTGTCTATTTTCTTTTGCCTCCAACTTCAAGAGCCTTCAAGAGTTGTTAATTTGCTACTCCTTGACTATAGGACGAAATATTGCTGCCTACACACTTTTCCATAACAGCTGATATCCCTCTGACCAGCTGCTTTAATGCTGCCTGGAAATCAGTGAAGTTTCTAATTTCCTTTCTTTAAATGGAATACTAAGCACCAAAAAGCCTTTTCTGGAGGAGTAGGGTGGAGATTTGCCTCCCTGCTGTTCTTCTTCAATACTTGTTCTTGAAATTCAAGGTGTGCTGGTAAATAATTACCAGATGTGTGCTGGTAAATAATACAGGAAAAACTTCTGTATTTGTTATAGCTACAATAATCTTCCGTTGTGTCTTTGAGTGTCTTCTGTCTTCTTCTAGCATCTTCCACACCAGTGAGTTACAAGACACTTCAGTATTTGAACAGGAACACTTTAGTAAAATCTGCTGTTAGGATTGGGTGTCTTATTCTTTATAAAAGAGACCACCCTATTAGTGTCATCTAAAAAAAAAATGTTCTGGAGATTTAATTATATACCTTTTTGCAGCTTTTGTTGAACGCTATTTTTCACTGTTGTGTGGAAACCTTCTAGCAATAATCACCTGTCTGATGATGCTAGAAATTAGATGTGCTAAGGAAAGTGGAATTTACTTTTTATATTTTTAATATTTTAAGAATTTGTTTCTTATTAAACTTTATAATTAGTACGAGAAAGAAGATGATATATTGTTTAAACACATCCATTCCAGTGGATTTTATAAATTAAACCTTTTTGTCCGATAAAATGAATAATGTCTATGTACCAGAAGCTTATTTTGCCTTTATGAATCTTTGTGTTTATGTTCCTTCATCCACCTATTTCTATATTTTGGCAAATGAACAGGCTAATTTTTTGTTTCTAGTATACAGACAAGCATCATCTGGATGAGAATCTACTGGCCAGGGATTCGTTCCAGAAGACTAACACTTATCTGACATGAATTGATCTGAACACATGTTAATAATGGTTGTCTTAAAATTGTCAAAGAGCTGTGGTAGTTTGTTAAGTACTCATTATGTTAATTTTCATGATGACCTGTGATGACCCAAGATATGGCTACAAATACAAATTCACAAAACTTTTGTTCTGATACGATCACTGCTGTAGCTCCTTTAGGTCAAAATTTCGAAGACCTCTGGAAAGTGGGATGGTTTACTTTATAGAACTCTATTATATACTGTAGCATCTGAAAGGTAAAGTTATAAGGAAGGTGAAAAATAGAAAGCTTTTCAAATCAATTTCTCTTTTGAGAGGTGTGAGTGATTTCAAATTGTACAAGAGGTTAATTCTGAAAGTTTCCTGTAGCAAAAAAATAATCATTTGGGTTTCAGAAAGCCCAAATTTCTTCTAGCTCTGGTTGGAAAAGTTAATGGCCATGGCCTAATTCTGTGCATTGAGATTACTGAGATTACACTAATGTTTCTGGCATGCTCAAATTGTTAGTTCCTTACTTGCCATTGCTCCTGCATGCTGCCAGTCAATATGCATTTTACCTTATATCTTTATCAGTTTGTCTTCCGTATCACATGAAGGAGTCAAAAACTATTCATATTGCTTTATTTGAAGATTTTTTAAAATTCAATTTAATTTATTTAAGCTGTATCTAAATTTGCTTGAAAGCTGTGACTATTTGCAGGTCCTTAAGAGTTAGACTTGATGAAGTCATATCAAATTCTATTTTCTTGATTTGATTCTGAATTCCAAGATTACCAGATTTCAGAGTCTGACAGATAGAGTCTATATGTGTTACCCTTATCTGACTAAAGGTGGTTACTACTACAGTATGGTGTGTTCCAGGACTCTATTCAGGACCTCTGTGCTGGCTGTGTTTGAAGATTGAATATCTCCAATATCTCTTCTGGAAAAAATGCAGAACTAATTTTACATATTGACTGTTAATTTAATTGTGATTCTCAATAGGGTATGCCTAGGCCTGCCCAGGGGAGTGTGCCTCTGGGGTGGAATTAGCTGCCAAACACTTCCCTCTTTGCTTCAGACTTCCCAACATTTTTGTTCAGAAAGACATCAATAAGAAGGGTGAGAGATGCAAGAGGGTCATTAGCTGTTACAGTATCTTTGAAGATATTTTAAACGCCATTAAGTGTCCTGCATAAAGCAGAATTACTATGAATGTCAAACATTTTTAACTTAGTGAATCATTCAGAATTTTTAGTGAGTGAATCATTCAATTGTTCAATGGATCATTCAAATACTGAAGGTAGACACTGTCTTTATTATTTGCTTAGTAGTTCAGATACATTTCCAGAGTGAAGCTTCTGGTTTGAAATACTTTTTACTTTTTTTCATTGTATGATGAACGTCTATTAATGATTTAAACATGTAGCCAATCATGCTAAACTCCAGGAAACATTTTCTGATGTCCCAGTTGCTTTTATGAATTCTCCTCTCCTCTCCTCTCCTCTCCTCTCCTCTCCTCTCCTCTCCTCTCTCCTTTGCTCATTATAGCTTCTTCTCTTCTCTCCCCTCCCCTCCTCTCCCCTCCCTTTCTCACTTCTCTCACTCTCCCTCTTCCACTTCCTCTTCCTCTTCATCTGCATGAAGATTTCAGTAAAGCCTTTGATGCTGTTTCTCACAGTATTCTCCTGGACAAGATGTCCAGCATACAGCTGGATAAACACACACTGCAGTGGGTGAGCAATTGGCTGATGGGCCAGGCTCAAAGGTTTCTAGTAAATGGAGATATGTCAGGCTGGCGACCAGTCACAAGTGGGATTCTGAAGGGATCCATCTAAGGGCCAGAACTTTCCAATGTCTTCATAAACAGCTTAGACATAGGGCTTGAGGGAATAATAAGTAGGCTCACCGATGACACTAAGTTGTGAGGAGCTGTTTGCTCTTTGCCTCCCCTCCCCTCCCCTTCCCTCCCCAAGTTCTCACTGCTGACCTCTGTCTTGTTGTATATGTTGGATAGATGAGTATCTGAGCCATTGTATCTTTCTACCTCTCTACCTAGGCAATAAGATTATACATGTGATGAAATGGCACTGCATGAAAGAACAAGGTAAAAATGTACTTCACCCATTTAAAATCAATTTTTAAAATATGTTTTGTGGTTCTTTTTGAAAGGTTTCACTATTTCCATGCTGATAATTTGCATAACCAAAAGATGGCAGCAGCCTATCTGCAACTGACATGTATTTACAATATTTGTTCTTCTGCAGTTGCAAATTTATATTTCCTGGTGCTTTTGAGATTGTCTCAGTACTGAAAAAAATTACTGTTGTATTATTTCTCATTAAGAATGCTCTAAATAAGAAATATGATTACTGATTACAAAAATATTTTTTATTCAGCTAAATAAAGCAAATGAATGAAAATATATATGTTTGAATGTTTATTGCCATTTTAGCAGGTGCATTGAAGTATAAATTATAGCAGCATCAATGAATAAATTCATCATAATTAGCACTCAGTTAAAATGACTTTTTCTCATCAAAGATGTCAATGCTATAATTAGAGCTCCTAATTTGAGATGAGGAAGGATATTTACCACCAAATGTCTGATGCTTTGGAGACAAAAACACTGACAAGTGTGTATTATGTAGCAAATTTGCTAATAAAATTAGAATTACAGTTAAAACACTCCCAAAGCTGGAAATGAAAAGCTAATGTGTCCGTTTGCTTTATTGCAGTTGGATATCTCCTATTTAACATAAAAATGTAATAACATGGCATAAACTGCACAACATAGACTTGACTTTTCCACTCCACCTTGAGAGTAAAGACTAAGTCACATGAACTGAAAATTAGGTGGCACTTACATGCTACAGTATGTGACATAAACTCCAGAACTTATCATTTAGATGAACAAGACCCAAATTTTGGTCATGAAACTTTTAATGAATCTGAAGTTCCACTCTTTCTTCTCCATCTAGGTCAAGTTCAGAAAGTTCCTTGGAGCCATTCTAATTCTTACTGCCATTACAACTTGCAAAGCATTATGTCCTTATGAGTAATGCTCATATGGGATGGGCACTTGCAGGATATGTTTAACGTGTCACATTTTGCAGCTTCTAAAATGATCACGTGGAAATAGTGTTCCTGTCCTCATGCACATAACAGCTCTGGAATTTGAACTCCCTCCCTGTCAGTAAGAGATCAGATGTGACCCTGAGCACAAGAAGATATAAACCTAGTCTTTTCTTCCCCAAAATACATTTAATCTTCAGGCTATAAACAACTTGCCTCTCCATTTCATGCAGTGGTACCACAAGTAATACAACTTCTGTAGGGCCAGTGAAAGAACAAGAAAGTATCTCAGTCCCCTTAGTAAAGGTTATCACACCCACAGATTGTTTAGCTGTTAAAGGATAAATTGATAACAAACAAAAACCAGGGCTGCAATCTGTTCTCC
>VWYH01004676.1:0-18295 GCA_013399365.1 Pampusana beccarii | reverse complement strand
ATGCTAAGGGATTTTAACATTAAAGTTTCTTATTGCTGTTTCTCTGAGTAAGTGGTGGCTGCAAATGCTGCTGTGATTTTGAAGGCATGTGTTGCTTCAACATAGATGATGAACTAGCCAGCATGGAAGACAATATCTCACATCTTTGGAACTAATGCAGCAAGTGAAACAATCTACTGATAATGCCTGGCTGAATGACTCATTTAATTCCTTGACGAGATGAATGGGACACCTGATTATTGTAGAAATTATGCATTATTGTAGATATATGTTTTTTCCTTTTTCTGCATGTGTTTATTGTGTACACCTATAAATTGCTCTGTGCTACACCTCACAAGCCCAAATGAACAACTTTGGCTTTGTTTGCCCCAGCAGAAGCAAGTCACGTGAGGGTGGAATGTATGGGAATGTAGTGGAAGATTGGCAAGGAGGTTGGTTAAATGTAAATATGCTCAAGTGACTTGCACCTCTCTGTAGAAAAAGCACATACATCACACTAATTGTTTTACTTACCTTGTGTGTTTGATGAGTAGAACCTCCGTGTTAGATAATATAGGCCTGTGAGAAACTCTAGGCACCTTATCACTATGTCTGAGACCCCTGCTTTGTTGTGAGAAAGAGCGGGAGGCTGCGCCTGCCTGAAGCCTTGAAACACAGGTGAGCTCAGCAGGGCTGAACTTACCAGCACCTGTGTCTCTGCTTGTGTCACCTCTGCCTGGGAGCTTAGATGCTACTTTGGAGATCCCCCAGTAGAGAGGTAACTAAAATAAAACTTGCTCTTTGCAATGTATTTGTGGCCTCTGGCTCTTCTTGCAACGTGCCTGTGTACGTGTACACAATGTGGTAAGACACGAGCTGAACACAGATATATGGAGCCTTGCAAAAGACTTAGCAAAAACAGCTAATACAACTTTGAGGTGAGTTAACAGGAGATCTCTCTTGGTATAGAGGAAAACATGTTATTTTATTGGATACTAAGAATTAGCTCTGGACTGTCAGAAGCCATGTAGATTGACCAGTCTTGAGGGAAGAGGAGACAGGACACAAAGCCAACAATTCAAACAAACTTCTTTTCTTGTGTTTTACTCTCATGAGTGTCCCTCACTTGGAGGGGGAAAAATACAACTAGGTGACTGGTCTCTCTATTTCCCTAGCTCCTTTGTTTGTGGGTAATAACCCAGTTCAGTAGCTGTTAGGTCCTTCCAGACAGTAACCTTAGCCAGACATTTCATGCTAAGAGAGAAAGAGCAACAGGTGAGAAGGGAGTGGGTGACTTGGCAACTCATATCAAAGATATGCGTAATCCTAAAGAGCTGTATATAAGGGTATCACAGGAAAAGGAACCTGGGAATTATTCAGGGCTGGCAACTGGCAATCAGATTGAGAGTCATGAGTCATATCTGTATGTTAGGCACCTCTTTGGTACTTTACAAGTATTCCATCAACAGTGAGAAACAACAGAGGACTCAACATCCCTGATATTGCAAAAGCATAGAAAAAATCATAATCACATCAGGAAAGAAAAAAACATTAAGCAAACAAATATACTTACAATATTTTTTTATCAGTATGAAGCATTATGGCCCCATGCTCCTTTCATTTGGTCATCAGAAAGAACCCAACTAGAGCAAGCTTAATCACTCCTGTCCAGAGAAAATGTTCACAGCTGTTATAGAAAACAATGCAAACAAACCACTGATATAGCATGTGGTCCGTAGTTACTCTTGATTTTAAGCTGACACCATGCTGTTTGAATTAATAAGGTGCTGGGTGCAGTCCTTCTAAACCCTGAGTGGTTGCACAATGCATTGAACAACAACATAACACACTGAAAAAGTCTGTCACTGCTGGCACATGATCAGAATGAGTGAGATACATGGCCCTCCATTCATTAATGGCTAAGTGCATTACTCAAGCCACATCAAACCTTCAGCAGACCAAGCAAGTTAGACAATGATTCACACAGTTCATACAGTTACCCAAAATGCTAAATAAAACTCCCTAGATTTTTAGCAGATCACAAACCATTTTTAGTAGTTTTTAATTTACCTACAGCAACATATAATCTCTGGTTTAATAGACTAGAGAGCAGAAGGGGAAGCAAAAGCTGGAGTTCCTGCAAGAGAGGGCTGGCACCCTTCAAAGAAGTAACTAAACTTCACAGGTCATATTCATGAATTGCAACCACAGCCTTCCCTTTGAAAGGGCTAAAGCCTCTAAAAGGACCAGGGAAGACACTTGCTCACAGGGTATCTTCCACAAAGAAAGATGTTGCTCAGTTCTCTTGCTTACTGCAGTGATGTATCTCCTCTTTGGTGTTGGCAGGAGCAGCAAGTGGGCTTCAGAGATTATCTCAGTTCAGAAGTTCAACCAGCAGCTGAAAACTGATCTGGGAAATCATATAGTTTGTACCCACTATACTGGTTCAGGGGCTGCCAAGACCAGCTCCTCAGTTGCCCAACCACGGAGTACCAGGTGAGGTCAGTTACTATGGTTAGGCATTTCAGGAAGCTGCTGTCTGCTTTCAGTCTTCCAAATTATCACATGCTAGTGTTGCTGCAAAACACAGGATTATCCTTCCTGACTTCTGCTAGCTTTATGTCAACTGCTTACTAGCTGCCAGGAGACATTACTCATCAAATGAGAATTGAAATTGTTATTTGCCATATTTTTTACAGCTGGACTTTCAGACTGGTTTCATTTTGCTGAAGGTTTGTATTGTTGAGCTGCTTTTTTCTTTTTGGTTCATGTTAAGTTTCATTTGAGCTGGTTGCTGCTGCATGCACTGAGGGCTACTTGTCTGAATATGAAGGTTCATATATGCCATTGGAGCTTTTACCTCTGGACATACTGGTAGTGCTGCTTCTCACATATCTCCATTTTGCCTGCATGCATTGCTGCAGGTTGCCTACCCAGTAAAACGATCACATATGCATACCATTTATGCCCAGCCCAGGAGGTAGACTGCAGTCTTAAAGCTGGTGGCAGAGCCTAAAGGCAAGAAGGCCTTGGGAGCACGGGATTTTGGGGAGCTGAGAGGAGCAGCGGCACTGTCTGTACAAGTATATCAGGAGGGCATTAAGTATAACTGTGGCTTGTTGGACCAGCTCCTGCCAGCAAGATGCAGCAAGACAGAGCACGACTCTATTAGTGGTGGCCCAAGGGTTTGTTCAGGCCACAGGGGAAGAGAAGACTCATAGGCCAGATCTGTGGATAAGATGGGCTGGTCTTCTGAAGGGAAAGGAGCACTGTCATTTTATCCACACTGAGAACCTGTGTTACTGCACTACTGCCTCTACCAGCACTGAAACACACCTGAACATTCTCTGTTCACATTGTTCAGGTGTGTTTCAGTGTTCTCAAAGATATATTTGTTGCTCTGGCTTTCCCAGAAACAGTCCTACCCTCCAGTACAGCTGGGGCCTGTCAGACAGAAAGGTTGCATTCTCTGATGCTGAGATCCTACAAGCTGCGATGAGGAAGGTTCTTGGCAGAACTCCTGCTGATGAAGATGAGCCACAAAACCTGTATCCATTATGAGGCAGAAGGGAAGTCACATAAGATGCTTGTTGCTCCAGGCATTGCCAGAATCAGCCTAGCTTTTCTTCCACCTAATCACAGCACTGCCAGGATAAATACAGATCTCAGGGGAAAACAGTATTTCTTGCTTTATTGAACTGTCTCTAGGGATTGCTGGTGATTTTGCCTTCTCACACAGCTCTCTGCCATTAATCAAGATCACCCTCATCAGAACAGCTAGGAGCCTTTAGCAGGAGGAATTGCAGGAGAGGAACCTAGGGAAATGAACTCAGATGCTTTGGGCCTGACTTATCTGCAGCATTGTCAACTCTCACTATTTTGCAGTCATGCAATAGGGCTTTGGGGCTGTGGGTTTAATAATAATTTCATTACCTGAGCTTTCACTCACTAGCAATAATACAGATTTATAATCCCTAGGATTAGAGAAAAAAAGTCTAAGAACAAATGCTCCCTGTAACCTATAGTAACCAGCAGAGAGCTATGTTTTTTTTGGAAAAAAAAAGCCTTAATATTTCCGGATGCTTGACATTAAACTAGCACATATCATGCTTATGATCACTCTCTCCAGCCTCCAGCTTCACTCCCTCTTGAAGCATCCAAAGCTTGAAGTCACATCTTGAATCTCCAGCCAGATTCTCACTAAGCTAGTAGAACTCCTCCTTCCAACCTAGTTGCCCCACTGCCTAAGGGCACCAGTCATTCTTCACCTTTGAGTGACAGCTGAGCTAAGCCTTTTATTGCTCCGTCTGCGTCCAATAGCTTTCGTAGGTCAAGCACAACAGAGTGAATTGGTCTGTAATTAGCCCCCTCTTGGTCACCCAAGACCTATATTAGAAAAAAATGGTAGCCAGTCCACTCTTTGGCAGTTCTTGGGCTCACAGTGTTATAGCAGGGCTAAAAGCCCCAAATCCAACAGTGATGTACAAATTTTGTTGTAACCTCAGAAATAATTACTCTGTCTTTGCAGCTTGTGTTCTGATGCCTCTGATGGTCCCTGGGACTGCTTTACCCTATGGATGCCCCTGGGGTCTAGGTTGTGTGGTCTCACTTCACTGAGGGGAGCGAAAACCTTGCTGAAAGCTGGCACAGAAGTGACTGTTTAAATATAGGAAGCTAGGTAACCTGAGAGGACAGACCTCCCTCTTCTCCGTGGGTTTTGTTGGTGATACAATGGAAGTCAGTATATATTTCATCAAAACCTGGTGCTTCTTCTAGCAGCTGTTTCTTTCTGTCTGGCAATCTTCATGCATGGCCGTGCATTTCAGATGTGTAATGCGGCATGTCTGTATGCCCTAGAGGTTACTGGTTCCTGCCAAGCCACACAAGGTTATTCAAGTGTAAGACAGTCCAAGATTTGACCCCTAGCCTACAAACATTTCTGTTTCCAAGTGAACTTTTCAAGTATTTCTTCTGATTTGGGAGTGACAGATGGTCTGCCCCCATGCTCTGACTCCCCAGATGCCTAAGGAAACATTAGCAGGTAGATGAGGTTCAGAATTCACCCCTGTAGACCAGCTGAGTCAGCATCAATCCAATAAAACCACATTCTGGCTCAGATAGCAAGGTCTCTCCCTCAGGGCTGGACTGCAGTGGCTGCCTAAGGAAAACAGAAGGGCTTGAAGGGCTCCAACAATGCTGTCAAACTTCAGAGCAAGGACATGGGCAGATCAGTGGTTGTCCTGACTTCAACCTTTGCTGTTCACTAAAGCAGATTTAGCATCAACTGGCAGAAAAAAATGTGCAGATTATGCAAAGTCAGAGATTCCTTTATTTCCCATTATCTCAAGCCTGCAGAGTTTTCTCAGGCTTCATCATTTGCTACTGGAACCATTGCCCTTCGTGCCATCTTACAGATAATGACACTCGCTCTTCAGCTGGATGTTTTCATTAATGCCAATAGACACAATAATAGACAACTTTCTGGACCACTTGGCTTGCAGCATTAGCTGCTAGGGTTACAAAGGACAACTGACTGCTGAAAATCTCTACCTAAAGAGAGAGGTACTTCATGGAGGAATCATGTGCAGAGTAACACACAGGATGTTTTTCAGTGAAGACTGTTTTATGTTCACACATGAGATCTAGAGGGAAAGTTAGCTCCATACCCCCTAGAAAAAAACCTGGACCTCCAAAACTGCATCATACTCTCATTTCGTAATTACTACAGGCAATAGCAAAATGTCTTCTCTCTCCTTTATATGCAATCACTTGCTGAAAAATAATAAATAAAACCTTAGCTGGTGTTTATATAGATTAAAAAATTACCAAGCAAATTCACTTCGTACACTTCAGTTTGCAGACTAGGTGTCCATCTGTGCCAGTCTGAGACTAATTCATTGCTGCAGGACCCCACTGGTGGAATTACAAACCCTGTAGCTGAATGAATCAAACCTCTACCCTTCCACTGCATACCAGTGTGGGTTTGTACAGCTCAATGTACCATGCAGCTGCAAATAAAGCCTAGGGTGTGCTGCAGATAGGAGTCCAGCTGCTACCATCAGGAGTGCTGTGGCAGGATAGGTGGGTGCAGGGTCCTCTCAGACCTCAGCCAAACTAGAAGTAAGAAAATCTCTGCCAGGGCTGCACGACAGAGGAAATAAATGAATCTGCAAGATTTTAGAGACTGTTAGATAGAAGTGAGAGGCTGAAGGGGAAAAATGGCAAGCCTTATGTAAGAATGGTGGCTTGCAAACTGTTGTGGGAGAAGAGGTCCCCAGGAGGATGCACTAAGTTCTGCTTTCCTGGTGTGGGGAAGAGAGAGAGGGTATTTCTGCCCAACAAAACCCTGTCAAGGCAGCAGTGACTTGGCTGTAAAACAAAAAGGAAGGATAAGGCAGGAGAGGACGCCACTGGTTTGCTGGCATCTCCTACATCATCTGGCAGGCTTTGCTGACGCCTGCTGACACAGGTCCAAGCCAAAGCTGATTCAACTGTTCCCATCAAGCGCAGTGGACTCCAGATAAAATGGACAGCAGAGAGATCTGAGCAAGACATGCTGAAACTTACCTTCAAGGAGGGGCAGGCAGGGTGGTAACATCCCTTGTGGGGTTGTTACCCCAAGGATGCATTTCTTGTGATGCACACCCCAATACCAGACTGGCTTCATCTCAGAGCTATCATGTAAAACATGCTCATAGCATGTGCAGCAAAGAGCAGCTGTGGCTCTGTGAGTCTCCTGGTGTGTTGGGTCACTACCTGCTCACTGCTGAGTCACACGCTGCAAGGCAGTAAGTCCCCTCTGCTTCCCTCTCTCTCTGCCTTGCTCCTGCCACTGACAGTAGAGGAATCACTGCAGGAAGCAAGCCATAGCCTGGGTGTGAAAAGAGCAAAGAGGCAAGATCATGGGCAGACACAGGCTGTAAGTCCCTTTGTGTTCCCACTTTCTTCTCGCATTGTACCAGCTTGGTTCAGAGCTCCATCATGCTGATGAAGCTCCCCAGTGTCCTGTTTTTGTTAAAAACAAGACCAGTTCTCGTTTAGGGAATTTTCCTTTCAGCTAATTTCTTCTAAGTAACTGCACTTTTCTGAATTTAGCTGCATGTTTTTTGAGATGCTGTTTGCTCTGGAGCTGATAAGGTGACCAATGGTATGTAGAAGAGGCCCAGGTTTAGATTTATTGCTATAGCAGCCAAGGATACTGATAAAATTTCACACGTCCAGTAAGAGAGAGGGGCGTATTTGCAAGGAGGGGCAGACAGAAAAGGTGACTAAAATTGACCGAGTATTCCATCCTGTACACGCCATACACCCTATAAAAGTGGGAGATCGTGAGGGTCTCACTCTCTTCGACCATAGCTGGCATCTCAAGAGGATCCTGCCTGTTGTGCCTGTGATCGCAGGCCTGGTTCCAGGCCCTGCATTCCTGAATCCAGTTCCTGGTTTCCTGCAGAGTCCAGCCCAGGACTTCCGGGTGCCTGCCCAGTAGCCGCTGGAGTGAGCCAACTCCACTGTGGGAGAGGGGAAATGCTGCGCTACCCCAGGAAATTCAAGATCGGTTTTGTCTATTTTGTATTATTTTCTCTATTTATTAGTAGCATTAGTAAAGGATCTAAAACTTTTCCAACTTGCAAGTCTCTCTCCCTTTTCCTCCTATTACCTTTCCTTAGCGGGGAAGGCAGGGGGTTAACAGAGAGCATCTGCCACGGTTTGTTGTCGCCCTGCAGTAAACAGCGACAGTGTTACAGGCAGGGGAAGAGGAGGGCACACTGCTGAGTTATCTGCAGTGCATCCTCTCCTGTCCTCTGTCCCAGCAGAGCAGCGAAGGCTGCCACTGGGGAGGGAGGGAAGCACAGAGGTGTGAAAATCCTTCAGTTGCAAATGTGATGTACAACTGCGTTTCCTTAGTTGGGGTACACTGAAGAGCTCACTGGCCTCAGAACACACTGGCTCCACTCACGTGTTGGTGTACAGAAACAAATGGGAACATTCAGGATCAAGAACTACAGTGATCTGGAGGAGGAGGGCACTGCAAGTGATCCCTGAGTCTGCTTCCAAAGCATCACAGACCGTTTTTGAGAGCCTGCCTGAGTGTGTCCCAACCTATACCTACTCTGCCAGATCACCAGCAAAACAGTGGGGTGGGAGATCCAGTGGCACAGGGTTTAAGCTATTCTGCTGTGGTTGTCTGTTTCTCTCCCCTCTCATCTTCTCCTATGAAATAATCAGCAGGTTTTAGCCTTGCAGGCATGCAGGGGGAGTCCAGCTGATCTTGTGCAGGCAGTAGTATCCTCTAAGCTGCTGGGGACTTGCAGTCTGAGGGAATCATTTCCAGGGACACATTCAGAGTTGAAGCATAGCATTGTGTCCTGGTTTTGTTAAAAACAAAACCAGTTCTCTTTTAGTGATTTTTCCTTTCAGCTAAGTTCTTCTAGGTGGCTGTACTTTTCTGAGTTTTTGCCTGCGTATTTTTCCTTGGATGCTGTACTCGGTGCTGGTAAGAAGACCAACGGAATGCTGAAGAAGCTCATGTTTAGATTTACTATTGTGGTAGCCAAGAAAGACTGATAAGTTTTTCCACGTTCCGTTGCGAGAGGGGCGTGTTTGAGGAGGGGTGGACGGAACAGGTGACTAGAACTGACGAACCTGAGTATCCCATCCCATAATCGTCATACCTCCTATGTAAGAGGCTGATCATGAGGGTCAAGCTCTCTTTGACCATTGCCGGCATCTAGAGAGGACCCTGTCTGTCTCCTGAGATCTACAGGCCTCAGGCCCTGCAATCCCTGCAACCAGTTTCCGGTTTGCTGAGAAGTCCTGCCCATGACTTCCGGGGGCCTGACTGCACCTGCTGGAGCCACGACAGCTCTGCTCACCCAACTCCTGCTGCTGGAGTGATGCCAACTCCACATCGAGCACTCAAGATTTGTTTTGTATATTTTGTATATATTCTCCATTTGTTAGTAGCATTAGTAAACCCTTTAAACCTTCCAACTTGAAGTCTAAGTCTCTCTTCCTTCCCTATTATCTTCCTTATCATCCTTCCAATCTAAAGGAAAGGGGTGGCAGGAGGCAAGAGGGTAACAGGGAGCATCTGCCATGGTTTACTGCCGCCTTACTTTAAACCTTGACACATTGAAAGAAAAAAACAAGCAGAGAAAAGGCAGAGAGGTGCAGTTCATTCCAGAAACATTTAACACAGAGGCCAAGGTCTCAGTGTTTGTTTCTTGCAGTATTTTAGGAAGAGGAGGTATTGTTTTGCAGAGGTTCTGAGTTAAAACAAACAAACAAAACCAAACTGCAAACTGCAAACATAAATACTCATCTTTGTGGAGGAGAGAAGAGCACAGCTGAATACTGCTCCCTGTCTCAAACTGAATTTCCACAAACTGGCTCAGGAGGTGGATGGCAAGTAAGAACACGGACAGAAAAAGTGCCTTGTTCAGCATCACAGCAGGCAATGAGATGCAGTGGGATTTCATGTTCCTGGCTGGCCTGGCAACTAGCCAGCCCAGGATAAGGCAAGAGAGGCCATGGTCTCACAGTGCTGGTTGCTTGTTTTTGCCTGCAAGAGTCCAGCAGCTGTGAATCTAGAGAGAAGCATCTTACTGGGTTCCTCCATCTCTTTCCCCCTATGCCATCAAGTTACCAAAATCAGCTTGTTCAAAGGAAGAGAGAGGACACAGTCTGCTACCAATCCACTGTGTTCACTGACATGTTACAGCACACAGTTTGCAGCCTTCAGACATTCTGTTCCAATTTTCTTGAAATCAGTGGTTCAGGTAACATGGAAGAAATTAGCAGAGATAACTAACCTCTACCTCCTCTGATAAAAAAGCTCAAAGGGTCCAAATGAAGACAAGAGTGGCAGATTCGAAATGTTCAGAAGGCGGCAGCTTTCACATGGTGTATAGTGATGCTGCAGAACTGCCCACAGCAGGATGTGGTGGATACTAGACAGGAAACACAAATCCACCAGAACACAGGAGCCATACTTGGTTCAGATAGTGCCTAAACCATACAATGGTGGAGGCTGTGAAAACCCTCAGAAGTTTGACTCTGGGCTTGCTGTGTTCTTAGGTTCTTCTTCAGGTGTCTGCGATTGCCCACTGCCAGAGACAGGAGAGGAAGTGAGGTGACTTGAAGATTCTCACTGCATCTAAGAGTCATTCACAATTTTTACAGCTGCTCATTTGCAGCTCTGTGTCAGGGCCCTAAGGACATCCATTAGCGTTAATTAACCCAACCAGCCTCAGCTGGGACCCTCACCCACAACCTCTACCCATGGTCCCAGTAGCCCCATTTAAATTCATCCCTGACCCTTCAGTCCTGGCCTCATATACGTTGTAGGCATACCTGGTCTCAAGCCTCTTCTTGGATGTTTGAATTTCCTGGTTTGATCTCAGACCTGATTTGCATCCTTATTTCTACTTGACCATCACAAGATCGTTGACGGGATCTGTTGCCGTTACCGTTGCTATCCCTGTGCCACTCAACCAGCTCAGATGCTGTGGGACTATGCACTGTCAGTGAGAGTGCTACAGCCCTGTATACACTTTGGACTTAAAACTGGCTGTAATGGGGGTATTATAAGCTGGTGCCAGAGGACTAGTTTCTGTGTCCTCTCTTAGCTTGGCTGGAGGAGGCTGCTGCTGTCTTACAGCAAGGCTGTGTACTGGAATGGACAGAAGGCTGTAAAGCAGCCAGAGTGTCAGACTCACATCATGAAGCACAGGACAGAAGAGCAAAGCCAGGGTTGTTTTTGAAGGCAACAGGCCTCTGAGGAGGAGGAGAGACCCCAAAATATGTATTTGGTACCAAAATAATTTAGTTTTGGGACATAATTAACAAAATTGGAACAAGTTCCGCTACTAAAGTACCACCTTGCTCCCCCTTAGGATGCATCCTTACACATTAGAGTAACTTTGTGAGGGAACCCTCTGATAAAAGAAAGTTTGAAAAAATGCTGTATTCACTTGTGGCTTGAATGTGGGATTCTGGGTTATAGTGCTGTATTGCAATTAATGTCGTTCTGCAGAACTTTGGAAAAAATGGGATGAAGTACAGTACTGTAAGTTAATTTGCTCTTATTGTTATCTAATAATTTTGAGAACAGAAAAGAATTTAAGTTGTTAATTACACTCTGATTCGCATTGAATTTATATGCTAGTTGGAGATACGGGAAAGAAAACAAATGCTATGATGGATGTGAACTTCAGAGAGGTTGTATTTAAAAGTTGCTAGAATATGAACTGGTTTGGATCTAGGAAAATGAAAATAGTGGATTGATGGTTATTATGCTGTTTATTGACGTCCGTAAGAAATTGCAAAAGGTAAATAGGGCTGAGGAATGTAACTATTGCTCAGCTAATTGGAATTGCATATAGAGTATATCATGGCTGGAATGAAATGGAAAAATAAAAAAACAAAATATCCCAGACCTGTGTTGTACAGCTTGAACATTTATATAGGCACTTCAGACTATCTCACAGTAATAAGAACATCTTTCTGAGATAAGATGAAAAGAGCATCTTCCCTTTCTAATATGCAGCAGAACAGAGAGGCATGAGCTGTATCTACAAGAAGCTGAGTCTCCCCAGCCTAATTTGTAGGTATTCATTGAAACTGAATTATTAAAACCACTGTAGCAATTTTACAGAGGCAAGTTTATGGAGTCAGATGGGCAAACTTCACAAATTCTTTCTGAGGCACCTTAAGATACCACTATCCTTAGGTTTCTGCAAGCCCTGATGTGACAGTAGTACACCTTGCAGCACAATTGTCAGAAAGGGAGAAATTCCTGGGTGCTCCAGTTCACAGACCAATATCTTAGTTCAAACTCCTCTTTACTAGCAACTGAAGCTGAAGTGGTGGACTATGAACAAGGGGCATGTGAATGCTCCTTTGTGTGCATTTTGGGCCATGGGCAGGCCCATCCAGCAGTTGTACATTCATACTTAGTGCCATCTGTGCAGGTAAATGTGAGACGGAACCTTGTGTGGGACATCCACAATGGGCCCAGATTACACTCTGGAGCTACTCTGGTAGCAGGCTGCCATGCACATCCTTGGTTATGCTGGAAACTACGGAGTTCCAGATGCAGAATACCCTAGATGTGAAAATGGACAAAAACATTATACTTGCACCTTTCAAGAGAGTGGGAGATTACTGCTTAGGCCAGATGTTGTGGATGAGTCTGCACAAAGTAAAGATAGATAATAAAGTGTACACTGGCATAATGGACACTTAAAATATCCAAATTTCTATATTGACATCTTATTTGATGCATTCCTGTTTCTTCTCAAGAGATAGCTAGTGTCAGAATCCAAAAATATCAGGGTCAATACCCTACCTACAATTTTGCAATTAAAATGTTACATCATTTACAGTTTTTGTTTGCCTTTAAAGTGTTAAGTATTTTAGCACATAAAATATGATCCCAGGGTAAACAAACTGCTGATCTGATCCAGAATTTGCTCTGCTGTCCTCTCTTTGTTATTGGAGATATGTTTCTAGGCAGTTCTCCACTTCAGCCACAAGTTACAAGACCTAGTTCAAGACTTACAAAAAGAAGCTTTGTGCCCTCTATTAGATGGAAAGGATGGAGCTAGACAATAATAGTGGTCCTTTCTGGTTTAACTTTCTGACTCTGCCTTTCTTCATTAGCCCCGTGGGAACAATCACACTGATCTCTGAAAGCAGCAGAGCTTATAAAAGATGAAATAGTGGGAAGGCAGGATGATCTTCATGGTGGAGCTGACAGTGGTGGTAGCTCTTGCTTAGGAATGCACATAGAAGCAGAATCACAGAGTGTCTGGGAGTGCTTTCAAGAAAGCAATGGCTGGGGTTTTGCCACAGAGACTTAAAAGCTGAATCCCAAGGAAGGAGGAAAGCAAACTGCTAGCAATGCAGAAGATGATTGCATTGTCAAGCAAGGCTTACAGAATGAAAGGACTCTGACAGAAACAAATGTCATGAGATGTACAGACGATTCACTGTGATGAACAAAGTCAAAGAAGTGATTGCCTCCTTGGCAAGCTGATAATTTAGAAGCAGGTCAGGTACAAGCTCCTAGAGCTCTGATGAATTTCAGAACCACTCTGCTCCAGGCCACAGGTACCGAAAGGGAAACTCAGTGGACCAGGAATGAAACAGGAAGGCACACAGACAAGGAAAGGAGCGAGTTCTCCAGAGAAAAAAGAGGAAACAAGAAAAGTTTGTGCTTAGGGACCGTGGAATTCAGGTGATTCTGGTTAGCGTGTTTCTGTGGACACTGCGATCAGCCTGAGTGGTTATTTCCAGCCACTCTCCTTCCCTATGTGTCCCCTTCTACACAATAACAGGAAGAAATATACTTTGAAATCAAATAATTCAGTGGGAAATTGGCTACTGAACAGACCATGGGATCTAAGATGCTCCCCCTCCTTCCTAATTCTAGGATAAGTGTCCTCTAACACCTTACAATAACAGACTGTAAGCCAAGCACAAGATTTTATTGACATTTTCTGTACATCTCTGTTGGTTTAGGAGGAGCCATAGTTTTCAGTTCTTTATCTATGCTGGATTATTGATTGCTAACATTTGCTGAGTGCCAAATTGTATAACATGTTTTATATATTACATTTAAATTAATTCTACTTAAATTCCTAGCTTTACTCGGTTGCTGATGTATCTGACTGCCTCCAGCACAATGAAATCTATGTCCACCATATGCTAGATATTCCCTCATCTTCTTTTCAAGAAGTATGTGCAGTAGAGTGTCTTCTATCATGCTGGCACGTTCACATCTGTTGTAAGGGATTCTATCATGTTTTTTAGAAGGGAAGGAGTGTTTTTGTTTTCTTCCTGTACATGATGCTCTTTGTGTCAGGGTAAAGATGCACGCTTTGCTCTTTGTGGAAAGTCTTGCAATGGTGCTTAGTCCTTGCTGGCCTCCATGCTGGCTGCCAGGGAAGTTCTCTCTCTGATTTGAAAGAGCCCCCTTCCCTTTGTGAATAGTCCCCAATAAAGGTAAAGGAACTGAGAAACCACATACCTGCTGATGACAACAGTCAAAGTATGTTTCTTCCATGGAAGAAACCTACTGAAAAGGATGCAAATTCTGAATCTCCATTGAGGTCCAATTTGGTTTACAAAATCTTATGTCTCACCCCAACCTGCAAGAGTCCAGGGACACTGGTGCCTGTTCTAGCTCCTCCAGAACAGCTCCACTGGAAAGTCCATCAAACTCCCCTGGACACACAGGCAGACAAAGTGATGGAAGGGAGTGCTCCTATATGTAAGAGGAAGAGCATGTACAGACATAAGGTCCCTGGGCTGAAGTGTTCTCTAACAGTCTGACTGCTGCCAGAGAAACTCTCCAGATCTTCCTGCAGGCTAATACACCCTCTCACTGCTCTCCTCAGCACTGACACTACCATCAGGTGACACGTGACAGATCTCCCTGACACATGACCCTGGCCCTGGGATCTCCTGCACTGAAGAAGAAAGAAGCCAAGCTAGCCAAAGCACAGGCAGGAAATGTTGGTCCTCTCCTGGGAATGGTGACACCAGAGCTCCAAAAGCAAATTAGTACTGTTCAAAACTCAATTACCGTATTTTCAGCCTCCAGCCTTCAGAAGGACATTCAGGGTTCAGTGGGATGTGGGAATATAATCCAGTGAGGGCAGAGTATTCACACAGCAGCAGAGTGGGTCTGCTAGCAATTTCTACTGCACATGCAGGAAAAGTAACTTTCAGGATTTTTGCAGAGATGGCAAAAAACACCTCTTTGAGTCCAGGAATATTTCCTTTCCAAACCTCAAAGTCCTGTGCCAGACCCCTAAGGTATTGATGCTTTTTTCCCCGCCAAATAGATGTTAACGTTGGCATAACTGCCTACATTTTCCCAGCTAGAATAGTTCTCCAAATTAGCCTGAAAGAATATGAAAAAGTTAGCCTGAGCCTAAGTGTGATTTATCCCAAAGCATTTAAAGCCTGAGACATTCATTTGTGATTGAAAACGAGGAGGCTGGTCTGTGAAGGTGTTCAGCATCTGAAATATAACTCCTAAGCCCTACACTTGCCCAAAATGAAATCTCAAAAGATGCTGAGGCAGGTATATGAAAGGGTCTAATTTTCAAAATCATTTATACTGAAATATTAATGAAGGAGAGGGCTCACTGGAACACTGAAGCTGCATCTATTTGACCTAATCTCTGTGGAAAACTGGACAGGGATATCCCCTGATTCCCTTGTTCCTCCTTGGCCAAGACAGCATTAGCTGGGCTTCCCTGCATGGTACCTCCTCAACTAGCACTGTTAAAACTTTTCTCACTCTTGAGGGCAGAGACAGTGAGAAAAGGGGTGAAAGTTAGAAGGAAGAGGGATCTGACCATTAAGTTTCCAGAAAGACCTGGCTTTGGAGTTCCCTCTTTTCCATAAAGTTAAACAAAAAGCACTGTGATCATAAGCAGAGGCACTATCATAGAGTCCTGAGCATACATTAAATAAGCCCTTTGGTGATTCTTTTTTTTAAAGGTGACTCGTCTGAGTTTTGGAGAAGTTGGTGTTTGGGCCTGAGCAGTGTGCAATGAGGGAGTTGCTCTATTGGCAGCTCAGACTGAGCGCTACAGTAGAGCAATGAAATAGGAACTGAGAGAAAATAGTAGGGAGAAGGCACAGTCTGACTGCACAAAGATTAACTACTTCCCTCCATTTCCCATCTCCCCGCAAAACTTTGCCAGAGGCAGAAAACTCCATTAATATCGCTCCCCTCCTGTAGCTAGCCAGAAGTACATTATGCTGTGACTGAGATGGGACCTGCTGAAGTAGACCTGCTTGTCCCAGGCTCACCTCCTGGCATCCTGCAATGCAGCAGATCATAGAATCATAGAATCATAGAATCATTTCAGTTGGAAGACACCCTCAGGATCATTGAGTCCAACCACATCACTTGCAGTGGAAGCAACCACACAGTGCTCAGAAACACCAGATGTGCTTTCCTTCTGGCTCTCATCAGATGCTGCTCGGTTCCCTGAATTCTTTGAGTTAGTTTTCATTATCTCTGCCTTTGTCTTGCTGATACTGACTGCATCTCAGTCCTGCTGAATCCAGGTAGTGCTGAGCCTGGTGCCATCCCCAGCCATGGAGATTAGGGCAATCCCCAGCCCTCATGGTTGTGAACTTGATTCCTTCAAAAGAGGACAAGAAAGCCCTTCTTATTGTAAGGCACAATCTTGGGAGGTGAAAAGAGGATCAGGAGATTATGGTGTTTAACTCTTTCTTCTTTCCTGTTTCAAGGAAACATCACTGTAAAATGAAAACTAGTGTTCACTCACACGACTCCCTCTACTCCCCGCTACCTCACCCCCCCAACCCCCAGTCTGCACTTCTTGTTTGCTTTTTCTAAGCACTTTCCTCTAAAGGTTTTTGTATAGTCTGGATGCTAAGTGTGGGAACAGCAGGACATATGGCTCCAGCCACCTGGATGATAAAAGAAGATCAATACTATCAATACTAAGATCAATACTAACATGACCATCTGGATGGTCAAAGACTAATACTAATATGATTAAATCACAGCAATTACTCAAAACACATGTGGCATTGGACAGGTTATACAGAAGTTTGTATGTTTGTGAGGAGTGATAGCCCAGGCTGAGTGATTATGATACCTTGGGCTGGAAGACTGCCCCAAGAATCTATGGGCGTATGAATGTCGGGTTGGAAGACCACCCCAAGGACATATGGGCATGTGAATGTTGGGCCTGGGCATGTGAATGTTAGGCCAGAAGATCACCCACAAGATATGCGTGAGAATGTGACTGAAAATAGTTGAATAGAAGCTGACAAATTCATGTATACTGTGATTAAGTTATTAAAGATGTACCCATCATTAACCAATTGACATGAGATAAATGCTTTCTGACCATCTGCAAAACAAAGGGATATTTTTCAAGTATTAGATCCTTCTGCATGACAAGAGGGAGACAGAAGATTAAGTAATACATTGTTTAGAAGCAGAGTGCTTCGTTTATATTTAACTAATAATGTATAGGTATATTGTAAGTAAGAAACTAAACAATTATATCTAACATCATCAATTATTTCTTAGCATAGTTGTATGTCAAAATTTTCAAAAACTGTAAAGCACATGTAATAATTATGTGAATATAAGCAACACACAAACATCCAGTTGCTGGAGCACTTATGGAGGATAATCCCCAGTGTTCCCCAGCGCTGAGAAAATAAAGAATGCCTCTTAACACTATAATAGACTCTGCTGTTATTTCTCCATTTCTCTNTGAGAAGAAACTTCTTCTCAGTGAGGGTGACAGAGCACTGGAACAGGCTGCCCAGGGAGGTTGTGGAGTCTCCTTCTCTGGAGACATTCAAAACCCACCTGGACACGTTCCTGTGTAACCTCATCTGGGTGTTCCTGCTCTGGCAGGGGGATTGGACTAGATGATCTTTTGAGGTCCCCTCCAATCCCTAACATTCTGTGACTGTGATCACACAACGGGCTCACATGGGGAACACCAATCACCCAAGAATCTTAGAAGTGATCGCAGATTGGCCAGAGGGTAAGGATTTTAGAATATTGCCAGAAGAGGAGGTCATGCGTGCTGAAGAGGCTCCATCATGTGACAAAGCTGACGTGCTTCCCTCAAATCCTTGGCAGAACAAAGGACCATGTTATGCCTTAAACATCTAGGTGTTGCTACTTTGGGAGGATAAGATAGATGTCTGTGGAGGCAGACATCTCATCTTATCTTTCCCAAGATTTTGTGTTTGGCTGTGGTGTCAGACACCTTAATCAGTGAAGGCCTGATGGCCTAATTGGGATGATAATTGGAATGACAGAGGTGAACCACCTGTCAGACAACCAATTATCAGAAGAAACCGTAAACCAACAGCTACCCCTGATGGGCAAAACAACTCACTTCTGGTCAGTACCTTGAACTTTCCCCTAGTTTGAAGACCCCAGACCTATTTCCAAAAGAGTCTTCATAATTAGCATGAAGAGAGAAGAGAGGGAGAGGATGAACTGCCCACATGTAAAGGAACTGGGTTATAAAATAACCCCATGTGTGGCATCAGGTGTGGTGTGTATATGCTGTGCAACGTGACCGAAGTCTTCAACACAACCACCCTCCCTCCACAGGACATCATCGCTGGACCGATCACCTGTGGAGTGGTGATATCTCACTCTCTCTCTCTTATATCTTAGTTTTTCTTCTTTCCCTCTCTTTTCCTTTTTCTTGAACATATAAAAATAATACCGTTTTAAGTTCTGCTGTTCAAGTCTTGTTAAACTTTGCATTATAGTTACTAATTG
>VWYH01004675.1:66334-84381 GCA_013399365.1 Pampusana beccarii | reverse complement strand
GCCCCTCCTCTGCTGACGACCCTGCCCACCGGCCCTGGGTCTCCACAAAGAGCCATTAACTGCCCGTTGAAGGCCCAGTTCTGAGAGGGGGATGTGCAACTGACACGCCGGATCTCAGGGCGCGGGGCGGGGAAAGTGCAACTGCCACAATTACCAAGGATTTGACACTACATGACTTGTGTGGTCTTTTCACAATAAAATCCAGTCCTTGACGCTGTTTTTTCATTCTGTATCAATTTAATTAAAGAGATGTGCAATATCACTTTAATAGGGTGATGCAAATGTGGGTTATATAGAATAAAGGTGAAAATCTGGTATGCATAATATTTTTATTATATTTAACCATAAATTAGAATGAAAAATGTAGATAAGAATAATTATAACTAAAAATACAAAAATGTTTTTCTGAAGTTAAACTTGGTAGAATGTCTCTAGCAAGATATTTTTATATTAATAAGCATGATTTATGGAAAGAAATAATAAAAAGTATTCATAGACAAGTCTTTGGGTCATGCTGATTTGAACTTCCATACTTCTCCAGACAAAAATGAAGGGATTCATTTCATGTCAGTTCAAAGTCAGAAGGTATTAAACTCAGCTTCCCTGGAAACCGTTGTTGAAAAGTTCATTACAACCATGACTCAGATGAGTTGGTGTCTTCTGCTGAATTTTGCATCCCATGACACATTTTGATCCTATAGTCCAAATCATGGGAGATTTACCCCAGATACAGACCTGAACCTTAGTTACACGAGGCATCCATTCTGAAAATCTCATCAGAAATTACCTTGACTCAAGTGGAATCCTGTCAATTTTGAACAAATTGCTATTTGATATGTTACAAAGCATTTTAATAACCTGTTTACTTCAAGACAGAAGAAGATACAAATACAACGAATTCTAATTCTCGGTCATTTATTGTATATGCTATGCAATTTCAGGAATGGTGTATGTGTCATGAAAGCCCCAATACACTCTGATCAGTATAGTACAAGATAATGCCCTCACTCTATGAGAGTTTTTATCTCTAATACTAACCATGTGTTCTCCTGCAAAAACAGCAGACTAAACCTGACTTGACCTAACCAAAAAGTCCTACTTCATCACAGAACACTAGATCCACTGTGCACAGACCTCAAATGAGATTGCTGGTCCGATCAGCCTTGCATTTCAACTCAGTAAAGCTGGGTAAAGCCCTCTTTGAAATTCACAGCTACACAACTGCAATGTTAGGCAGATACTATTTCATAGGAGCTAAATGAAACATTTGTTGACCTATCTGTATCCCCATGTTTTCATCCTCCAGGCAAAACCAGAACACACTGGAGTTAGTTATTCACATCAGCCCATCACTTCTTGAGAATCCATGCCTACCTGAGCACCAGCACCAACAGTGCTGTGTTTGCCCTTCACAGTTTCTGCTCTGTTCCATCTCTGTGAAACACGGAACTTACTTATTCCACCAAGGAACTTGGTATGCTAAAATTTTATTATGTAACACTAGGTCTTCTCTGTTGTAACATCTTTTAAAGTGTTACTGTGGAAAAAGTAGTGGACCTAGTTTTCCTATCATTTTTTAGTTAGGAAATTTGCAAAGGCAGCAAAAATACTGCTACTTATATATACATTGGTCTAAAGACTAATTTAGTTGGATTAATCACCAAATCAACAGACTAAAAATGTACTCTGCNAATATACTCTTTTTAGCTTTGTTTTTTTTTTTTTTTTTTTTTTCCCCAGCTGAAACAACAAAAGCCTGAAACTTTCTTTAGATGCCTGGAAAACTTCTCATGTACTGTCTTTTCTTATTGTAGAAGTGGAAAGAAAAGCATCTTGCATACAGTTCTTTACAAAGTAGGATATTTCTGAAAAAATGCCATTCTTGTGAAGAACATAGTCTTGGCTGGACATAGTGCATAGTGTCTGGAACTAAAATAAATTAATCTACAGATTCAGATAGTGGCCCATTTCTAAGCCAGTGTTTAATATTAGTAGATTAAGCACAGAGCCTCATCTGAAATACCAGCTGCATTAATGGGCTACATAAATTGGACATAGCATAAATACGTGGGTAAGGATCACACATACTCCTTAGATTTATTAATCTTAAGGTCTATTATCAACTTATTCTTTACAGCAAGACTGTACATTCTTATATGCCACCTAATGCAAGAAGATTTTTTCAAGTATTATTTTAACAGATATTTAATAGCGAAAGAAATCACATGATGAGTTGGTCTTACAAGTAGGATAGGATGCTATGGCCATAAAAACCCTGAGGTGATTTGAAACTACTAAAAAAACACTTCAAAAAATGGCATCTTTCAGTTTTCTGTGGTCTAACAGCTTTGGCTAATGGCAATCTGCAATACCACAGGAGCCAGGACTCTGAAATTTAGAGTATTATTTTATCTCCTGTTTTCCTGCTTCTATTTTCTATTTGAACTCCATTCGCCAAGATGATGAGTCCTCATTAGAACTGTCCTGTTTGGTGCCACAGCCAAATAAAACTAAAACCATAACAAATTGAAAATTTTCTCATGTCTCTACCTTTATTTGGTGCCTAGAAAATGAGACGCCAGGGAAATTCTGACCTTGGCTTCTGAACTTCATTCAGTACCTGGCTCATCAGTCTTGTAAAAGAGTGTATTAACACATACAGAACAGGAGTACATTAGCAATCATAATTTCTTTCAGGTACTAAATGCAGTTAATTCTGTTGCTGAAAAAAACCTCAGGTGTTAAGTAAGTGGTATAAAAGCTGGTAAAAGGACCTCATAAATAATTAAAAAATAATACTTAAGCATAAAGACATGGAATTTTAGCAGTAATTTCCACAAATGGACACTCTGCATATTGGATTGGCTGATGTGAGATTTTCTATAAACCATAAAACCTCAGATTCAACTATTTTCATAACTAATATTTTGCGTATCCTGCAATGTATATAGTTTTGAATCACTACAGATAGAGAAATGCAATAGCTCATGAAATTGGTGAGGGAATACAAGGTCTTCGGATCAAATCTGCTCATTCACAGGTACAAGTTTGTAGCTCTAAGACTGCAAACTCCAGTCCTCTAGAACAAGACAAACCTTAAAGCTTGCAAGAAGTTTACTTTCTGCCAATCCTCTCTGCATTGGTAAGCAGAAGACCTTCAGCTATTTTCAGCATGAGCTGAAGCCTGTTGAGATCTCTCTTTAGGTGCCCTGGCAGAGCTCTGTGAGTCACAGAACTGACAGTGGCCACTTGAACACAGTTGACTTCTTTCTTGCCAGTTCTCCTTAAGGTGGGAATAAGGTCTGGACAGATGGATTGCTACATGTCAGTTTGGCATGGCTAGTGTTTGTACTGTCAACTTCAGGTTGAATTGAGTTATCTTCACTCTGCTTGTGAAGCACCGCAAATACTTACTGCAAACCAGGATCTGATTCAGAAATGGGAAACATTTTTTTTAATGCCGGCTTGTGTTTGGGTACAGCTGGATTTGCTGACACCAAAAGATTTTTTTTTTTTTTAATTTTAAGAAAAAAAGGTATGATGCTGGACACAACTTTTTTTTTTTTTCCAAAACTCAGAAAATTCCTTCATTGCCATAATTAAAAGCTATACATAAAGGCTAAATATTAATTGTTGCCTCTATTTTGCTTTATCATATGTGGTATTACCTTTTGAAAGCATTTCTAGAAATTAGAGAAACTAATTCTATAACTTAATAGTGGCTACTGAGTGGCCTTTATAAAATCCTTTTCACAGTCCTTGCAGGCATATATTCATGTTAAGAAAAAACGTGCTGCTGTAATTAAGCCTAGTTGGAGTCCTCTAACACTAACGGCTGACCAAGTCCCTTTGAAGTCAGAGAGAATCAACTGAATGGGCGACTTTGGATCACATCATCCCTCAACAGAGAAGTCTATAGCCCACTTTGTGCCTTGGTACATACATGCAAAAACAGTCCACCTTTAATTATCAGCTGCTGTGAACACTATTGCAGTAAGTTCTGGAGTTTCTTGATTTAAAGCTAATTTATGCTTCACAGAGCTACGTTACTGCAAGGTATTCCTAGACTTTATATCTACTGAAAAAGTGTAGCTTCACCAGAACTGTTCCCAACTGTTTTGTCCATGTACATAGGGTGGAAGAGTGAAAAGGTGTCTGTCGGATCATGCAGAGCCAAGAGTATCTTCAGGCTGCACAATGAGCTGAAAGAAAACTCTCTTAACTCCATAATAGGGTCCATAGCACAGCCTAACATCACCCACCTCTACGGTACACACAGTCACCCTCAGCCACACCTTGAGATACGAAAACACCACAAACTTCACCAGTGTAATTTCATTCTTCTTATGTTTATCAGTAAATAAATACAGCCAGGTTGCTGGACATCCCTGAATTCCAAAATTCTGTTTAGCATTCCACAAGTGCATTCAAATAAGATGTATTTTGAAGTCAAATGTAAGGTTTGTCCGCATACTTTTATGCGTGTGTATATTTCCTAAAAATATATGTAACAAAAGGCTGAATATATATATGGCATGCACACGCCTACTGTCCAACCAACAGTTATACATATAGATATGAAATGTGAAGAAGAAACAAGAGTATAATTACAGAAAGGGGAAGATCCAGCCTCAACATCTCAAACATGAGCTCTTACTAAAGGAGTGATGATGTGAAAATTTTGTGTGATTCCTGAGCATGTAGTCAGGAGTATGCTGTAACCACCAGGTGTGAGGTTTGTGCTGGAATGCTCCACCCTGTTGCAGTAGAAAAGTTTTAGCAAAGATGTTAATATCAGAGAAGATAGATAAGAGGGGCTTAAACATAAGGTGGAGAACTTGACATGTACTGTTACTCCAAGAACTCAGGCTGTTAAACTTACTCATAAGGAGATCAAGAATAGTCTTTGTGGCAGTTGCACATCCCCCTCTCAGAACTGGGGCCTTCAATGGGCAGTTAATGGCTCTCTTTGTGGAGACCCAGAGCCGGTGGGCAGGGTCGTCAGCAGAGGAGGGGCCAAGCCTGCCCACAGCCCAGAGAAGCTGAGAAGCTTCTCGAATGCCCACAGTCGTGGGGGGGGCACGCAGAGAAGCCGAGAAGCTTCTGGAATGCCCACAGCCAGATCTGAGCTGACTATAAATGAGGTTCCTGCCAAAGACCCCTTTGTGTGGTCTTCTCAGAGCTGCGGGTCTGCCCTGCTGCCGGAGTCACTCCCTTTAGACGGCGAAGCTGTCTAAGGTAACTTCCCGGGATGGGGAGCACCTCACCTCTGCATGTAGTTGAGTGATAAATTACTGAATATATGCTTTAGTAAGTCCTCGCCTGGTAGGTGAGTGTAAAGTCCTCGTCTGGGACAGACGAGTGTAAATTCCTTGCCTGGCAGGCAAGTGTTAAGTCCTGGCCACAATAGGCTGGTGTTTCTCCCTTATGGGTAAAACGGGGCAGAGAGGGCTCCAGTTTGTTTTCTTGGGAGTGCGTATGTGCACACTGTGGATCTCCATTATTCTTATATCACTGCACCCCAAATAATCTCCTAACCTAATATCCAAACCTGTATCTTATGTTATTGGAGTGCTAATTATATAATCCCCATTTCCAATCGGTTTATCGGCGGTACTTTTCCGGACGGAATAAAGTTTGCTTTGGACCTTGTTGTCCACCTAAACTTATTTTTGGGGTGCCTCCATGACAGTCTTACTTAAAGCATAAAAGTGCTGTCGTGAGAAGATATGTGAAGAACTTAAAAGCCCTCAGAGAAAAGAGTCTGGACTATGGCGAGTTGAAAGGGATTACAACAGTCCAATTAATATGTTTTCCAAAATCCTAAGAATGAACCCAAAACTATTGTATTCAGGCATTTCTAGCTGCCAGTCAATAGTGACAGGAGGTGATGGAAAAGATGCATGCTCTACTTCTCGTCCAAATGCAGATGACAGGCCATTTTACTACCCCTTACTTATTTTCCTCAGTAGCACTGCTTCAAGGAAAATGAGCTTAACTTCTGAACTTAACTTTATATTTCCATATTTGCTAAAGATCTAGATGGCTGTGAGTAAGACACTGTGAGATGACTATTGCCTTTAAAATTTTTGTTTTCTTAACGTAGGGAAATAAGTGGACACCTGCTCCATCACTATTCCACTTCTCTCTCTCTCTCACACACACGCAAAGATATAAAACCCTTTGTTAAAATAACGTCATTAAGGTTGCAAAGTCAAGCCTGCAGAAATTAGAGAATTTGAAAATTAAGTTTTCCTGTGAACCTTAATTAGCTGAAGGTGGCAGGCACCCTGTGGAAAAGATAGCATGTGATCATGTAATTAAAGACTCTGCCATAATGCCCCCATACAAGGGTGCCAAATTAATGTTGTGCAGGCAAACTTAATTCGAGCATTCCCTAACTTGTTTTGAGCACTTGACTTTGCAACCTTTATAATGTTCCTTTAATGCAGTTTTGTATGTGTAATTTCAGACAGAACTATCTTAAAGAAGATTTTTGTCTGAAATATTGCTGGTCCTGAATCTTATTTAGACTCTTATTATATTATCATGATTTCATGGCATTTTAATTTATATTGCATTATTGAACTGTTAACTTACTTCCACTACTCAATTAGGCTGCAATATTGTTTCAGTTCTAATATGCTTCTCTTGTTATTCAACATATTATAATTATTAGAAGGCTATTTATATTTACCTAATGCCAGTTAAACAGGATTCTGTTGAGTGTCATCATGTTAGTTACAGGCTTTGATAAGAAAAAAATTATCTTAATACAGACATATAAACAAGTTTATAAACCTCTCAAGCTTCAGTTCAGAACATAACAGTAGAAATAAAAATTATAAAAAAAAGAGTAACATAAGGCCACATTTAACACAAATAGAGTCTGACATTGGTTAGGTCTTTGATTATTTGATGGTATACCTTTGAGAATACTGCATGCATGCTTTTATTGGTATCCCTTATAACCTTTTCTAACGCCACAGCCATTAAATAGATTTTTGTATATTGAATACTTTTTATAATAAATATTCTTATAATTAAACCTTTTACTAATATCTCATTGTTGTTTGAAACAACACCTTTAGATTCAGAAAACTGTAAAAATCAGAACTCACTGATACATAAATTCAGAAAGCTGCACTTGCACTAATGGGTGTGGGTTTTTTTGAGGTCCTGTGAGGTGGAGCTCTCTAAAATAACCTACACTAGCATATGCTTTTTAAAATGCCTATTTTTCTCTATTGATACCAATGCAATAAGTTAGGTGGTAATTACTGCTGGGATCCAATCTCATCAGTCTTATTCTGAATATTGATTCCTAATGGACCTCATCTGTTAAAATAAAATATTAGGGACAATCCCATTCCATTTAATCTTTACTCAATCGCTTAGCCAGTGAGCAGGTCTGTCTGGATGAGATCACTAGCAACAGCCTCTTTCAAAAAACAAAACAAAACAAAACAAAAATAAAGCAAAGTATATGCTACTTCCATCTTTGAGGGCTCTCTCGTAACTTCAGCAGATTTGGGCAACCTAGAATGTAACAGAAGTCTTAACAGGAGGAAGGTGAGCAGCTTTCCACAGCAAGATATCATGAGTGTCCATGTTTGATAAAGAGTTGGAAAATATACTACAGTCAGAGCAATCCTTGCAATTTCAGCGAGGCCCAGCTTGTAGGTTTTTAGGTTTACTTCCTAGGATTTACATAGGCACAACATTTTGGAGTATTTAGTCCAAAAGTTCTGTGCCCTGTTGTTACTGCACTGAATTATCTTAGTAGTGCCCTCAGGAACAAATGTGATTCAGTTCCTCCCAGGAGTTTAAAACATATGCTGCATATATAGGTAATAACATCAGGTACCTTCCTCACTAATCAATTAGCAAAGCTGCACCTCTTTGTAAGTGTGTGTGAGAGGGAGCTTAAGTTAATAGCTTTCTTCCTCTAATTAATTTAACTGCTAGTCTGAACTCACTATAACTGGTATATCCAAAAGCAAGGATTAGCGGAGTGGACGAGAACACTGGCCTGTTTATTTCAGCAGCTCGTTTCTGACAGTGCATAGTTGTAAGAATCCAGGAAAATGGTACATGAAACCCTGTAATGAACAGCTGCCATATAACTTCCTGTAAAGCTCATATCTTCCCCAAGCTTTTTGTATTTTCTTGCGCAACACTTTGCAGGCAAGGGAGAGCTTGGACTTGCAGTAGTTCAAAATTCCAATGAGCACTTATTTACAGGTTACATGTATTCTGTGCTGAACGTGGCTACAGCGCTGATCTTTCAAACATGGACAATTTAAACTGACTGATTTAAATTTTAGGCAGTGCTTTCTCAGTTCTCTTTGGGAAATCCCATGGATATACACTCTGCAAACATTCACTTAGTCTGTGAAGCATAGCAACTTCCCAGCATCTCCTCAACAGTGAGGTGTAAGAAGGGAGCACAGTGAACACTAATTTCAAATATTGGAGGGGAAAAAAGGCAATTTAGATGGCAGGTTTGCCATTTGCATCACAACAGGTAGTCCATCAGTGCCATGTGCCAGTACCGCAGAGCCAACAACAGAACAGAAAGCAAAAGGCTAAGGCATGTCATATCAACACATCTCCATTGATAACCATTATTTCACTTGCTCTACAACCATTCACATTGAGAACACTCCTGCAGAATCTTCTGGGTTGGTTGGTGAAAGAATCAGATGCACAGCTTGTTTTATCTTCTTTTCTTCCAGTCATGGGCAGTGCCATTAGAAGAAACAGATGGGTGCACTCTACTAACACATGACTCCATGGTTGGTGCCACCACTGTTTTTGATACTGGGAAGGCCTACACAACACTGGTTTTGCTGGCGTTGGATGGAGTTCACCTTACACATAAGGGGAAGAGAGTCTTTGCACACAAGCTAGCAGGGCTTATTGACAAGGCTGTAAACTAGATATGATAGGGGCAGGGGGTGTAGTCAGCCTCACCTGTGGCATGCTGTGGGATGACACAGCAAGCATAGCAGGGCGAGGTGAAGCGGGCTCTGGTATGAGGAATAAACAGAAAGAATTAGAGATCTATGCACGTTCACATGGCCATGATCTCACTGCTCTTACAGAGATATGGTGGCACAGCTCACATGACTGGAATGTTGTCATGCAGTGCTATGTACTTTTTAGGAAGACAGGTCAGCAAGGTGAGGTGGAGGAGTTGCACTTTATATGAGAGAGCAACTCAAATGTCTTGAAATACGCCTAGTGGGGTATGGCGAGCAAGTTGAGTCCTTATGGGTAAAAATTAAGGGACAAGCTACCAAGAGGGACACTGTTATGAGTGTTTACTACTGGCCACCCGATCAGGAGGAGGAAGATGACGAGGCTTTCTACAGACAGCTGGAAGTACCGTCATGATCACAAGCCCTCGTTCTCACGGGAGTCTTCAGTCACCCTGACATCTGCTGAGTGGGCAACACAGCTAAATACGCACAGTCCGGGAGATTCCTACAGATCCTTGATGACAACTTTTTGATGCAGACAGTGGAGGAGTCAACAAGATGTGCTGCTGGATCTTGTCCTAGCAAACCAGGAAGAACTGGTTGGAGATGTCATAGTTGGAGACAGCCTCAGCTGCAGTGACCAAGATATGGTGGAGTTCAGGATACTGCATGGAGGAAGGAGAAGAGTAAGTAGGACTAAAACCATGGACTTCAACAGAGCGAACTTTGGCCACTCCAAGGTCCTGCTTGGAAGAATACTGTGGCATAGTGTTCTGGAAGGTAGGGGCTCCAAGTGAGCTCGCTAATATTCAAACATCACTTCCTCCAAGCTCAAGACAGATGGATCCCTATGAGGAAGAAGTCAAGTAAAGGGAGTAAGAGGCCAGCATGGATGAGTAAGGAACTCCAGTCAAAACTCAGGTGGAAGAATGATGTTTCTGCAACGTGGAAAAATAGACCACCTGGGAGGAAAACAAGAAAGCTGTTGGAATATGCAGGGATGCAGTGAGGAAGGCCAAGTTCCACTTGGAAGCAAATCTGGCCAAGGATGTCAAGGACAAGAAGAAGGGCTTCTTCAAGTATATCAGCAGCAAAAGGAAGGTTAGGGAAAATGTAGATCCATTGCTGAATGAGATGGGTGTTCTGGTGATGGATGTTACAGAGAAGGCAGAGTTACTGAATGCCTTCTATGCTTCCATCTTTACTGCTAAAACTGGCCCTCAGGCACTCCAGACCCTAGAGACAGAAAAGAAAGACTGGCAAAAGGAAGACTTTCCTTTGGTTGAGGAAGATCAGGTTAGAGAACTTTCAGACAAGATGGACATCCACAAATCCATGGGCCCTGATGGGATGCACCTATGAGTGCTGACAGAGTTCGCAGATGTTATGGCAAAGCCACACTCCATCATCTTTGAAAGGTCTTGGAGAACAGGAGAGGCACCTGAGGACTGGAAGAAAGCTGAAGTCACTCCAGTCTTCAAAAAGTATCCAGGAAACTACAGTCCGGTCACCCTCACTTCTATCCCTGGAAATGTGATGGAACAGCTCGTTCTGGACATTATCTCCAAGCATATGAAGGAGAAGAAGGTTATCAGGACTCATCAGCATGGGTTCACCAAGGGAAATCATGTTTGGCCAATTTGATAGCCTTCTATGATGGCCTGACTGGCTGGATAGATGAGACAAGAGCAGTGGATGTTGTCTACCTTGACTTCAGCAAGGCATTTGATACCACCTCTAACAACATCCTCATAGGCAAGCTGAGGAAGTGTGGGTTGGGTGAGTGAATGGTGAGAGGGATCATGAACTGGCTGGATGACAGAGCTCAGATTGTTGTGATCAATGATGCGAAGTCTGTTTGGAGGCCTGTAGTTAGTGGGGTTCCCCAGGGGGTCAGTACTAGGTCCAGTCCTGTTCAACCTGTTCATCGACCTGGATGAGTAGAGTGAGTACACCCTCAGTAAGTTTACTGATGATACCAAACTGGGAGGAAGGGATGATGCACCAGAAGGCTGTGCTGCCATTCATCGAGTCCTGGACAGGCTGAAGGACTAAGCAGAGAAGAACTTGATGAAGTTCAACAAGGGCAAGTGTAGGGTCATGCACCTGGGGAGGAACAACCCCAGGCACCACTACAGCTTAGGGGTGGACCTACTGGAAAGCAGTGTTGCAGAGAAGGACTTGAGAGTTCTGGTTGATAACAGGTTGACCATGAGTCAACAATGTGCCCTTGTGACCAAGAATGGTACCTGAGGTGCATTAAGAAAAGTGTGACCAGTAGGTCGAGGGAAGTTGTTCCTTGCATTCTGCTCTGTGCTGGTGAGGCTGCATCTGGAATTCTGAGTCCCTGCTTAAAGAAGGATAAGGAATTAGTGGATGGAGTCCAGTGGAGGGCTATGAAGACGATTAATAGCTTAGAGCATGTTTCTTATGAGGTGAGACTGAGACAGCTGTGTCTGTTTAGCCTGGAGATGGCTGAGAAGATGTCAAGAGGATGGGACCAGACTCTTTTCAGTGATGCCCAGCAATAGGATGAGGGGCAATGGGCACAGACTGAAGCACAGGAGGTTCTGTCTGAATATGAGGAGAAACAACTTTACTTTGAGGGTGCCAGAGCCCTGGAACAGGCTGCCCAGAGAGGTTGTGGAGTCTCCTTCTCTGGAGACATTCAAAACCCGCCTGGTCACATTCCCGTGCAATTTAATAGAGGTGTACCTGCTTTAGCAGGTGGCTTGGACTAGATGATGTCCAGAGGTGCCTTCCAACCCTAACCATTCTGTGATTCTGTGATTCTTTTCCCATTTCTGTTGCAAAGCTCACTGTACTTTCCAAAATCTGTGTTTGACTGCTGTTTGACAAAAAGTCATTGTTTCAGTAGTCTTCAACAGCCGTTTCTTGGTTTCAGCTAGCACAGAATTAATTTTCGTCATAGTAGTTGGTATAGTGAGAATAATGTCGATGATTCGCTGATGTTTAAGTTGTTGCTGAGTAGCCAAGGATTCTTCACATTCTCGTTCAAGAAGCTGAGACGGGGCACAGCCAAGACAGCTGACCCAAACTGGCCAAAGGGGCATACTGATATGGTATTTAATACCATATGGTATCATGCTCAGTATATATTTGGGGGTAAGAGGAAGGAAGTGGGGGGATGGGTGTTGGGTGTGATGGTGTTTGTCTTTCCAAGTAATCATTACATGTGGTGGAACACGGCTTTCCTGGAGATATCTGAAAACCTGCCTGCACATGGGAAGCGGTGAAAGAATCTCTTGTTTTGCTTTCCTTGCATATACAGCTTTTCCTTTACCTGTTAAACTGTCTCTGTTTCAAACAATGAGTTTTCTCACTTTTACTCATCAGATTCTCTCCCTCATCCCACCAGGGATGTGTGAGCAAGCGGTTGCATGGTTCTTAGTTACTGGCTGGGTATAAGCAACAAGCCTAAAGAACAGGTCTGAATTCCACACAGAAAAGGAGGTGGATTGAAGGAAGATCCATAGCTCCTGACTTTAAGAGTAATATTTTTTTTCAGCTTTGCTGCACTCCTCCTTCTCAGCCCCTTCCCATTTTGTCAATAGAGGAAGTTTTCCATTCTTTCCCACTAATCGTCTCTGACATGTACTTGGCAATCTTGTCTATGAGAACCTGCCTGTAATATTCTGTGCCAGTCTCAAGGAGAAATAATACAGATACAGCACTTTCTAATAGTAAGATCTAAAATATATTTTTTAAAAATTGTTGTTTACCTTCGCGATGTCTTAAATGGGGACAGAATGAAGACCAAAATCAGTGGATATGAATGATGCATTTCATGTGACATGGGGTGCATCGATCCTTAAAAGGAAAAAAAAAAAAATCCTCTGCTATTTCTTAACAGTAGGAGGAAGTCTCAGCTTAAAGTCATGTGCTCCGTTTTATGACAGGGCTCTCATCAGCCCTCCATAAACTGCTGGACCAAAATCTCCACCATTATTTCAGTGGAGTTGTGAGAAAGGAGAATTTAGCTCTCTGTTGATAGATAGCTGGCTGTGTATGTGGGAGGGGGCTGAGGGGAAGGTTGTTAATTAAATTTGAAGGCAAGATTCTGCTCTTTGCAGCTGAATTAAAAATAAAATACCAATTGAAGTTTAATTACTGTCTTTGCTTACTTGTGCATTCAAACTTGAAAGATGACTTCACACTCAGTTTTTAAGCTCCTGTGGCTCAGAGATGATTATGGAGTTTGAGTGTTACGTGACACACAGTCTTATCAAATACCCCATGCTACCACAGAGACGTTTATGCAGCTGATAAGGTAGGCAGCAAGTGAAGTCTCTGGGCCAAATTGAGAGGGATGTTACCCTGCAGCATGCAAATAGGAAGGGGGCCTGCTTTAGGAAACCCCAGGCTCCCATTGGCTTCAGTTGAGGCAATGATTACTCATTAACCAGTAGCAGTTATTCATTATTGGTTAACTATGAGATAACTATTGCTGTCCTGCAGTGGGAGAAAGGATTTAATTAAGGCTAAATAAGTGGAAGAAAACCTAAAACAACTTCTGAAATAGTGTCTTCTGCCCTTTATGTCTGTGAAACAGGGATACTTTGTATGGTAAGGACTGCAAGATTATAGGCTGGATCAGTGTTTTTCTTATTTGAAAAGGGAGAATGTGAAGGGGTATAATTATATGTTTTTATATTAATATTTCCCAGTTAGTAGTACTTCTAGTGGTGCACTTCTGTATTCCTCCTTCTTTCTCTCAAAGCATGTGACTTCTGTTATTTTTAACACCACTGAGCATTATTCTGAAAGTATCCTATATAAACTGTATCTGGCATGAAGCACAGGTTTTTTGGTTTTGGTTTTTTTTTTGGTCTTAAGGAGTTTTAAGCACTCAAATAAGGAGAAAAAAAGAAATGCAAGCCCCAAACTCCTCTGAGTCCTTTTTATGAACATCTTACCTGAGGGTACTGCTGTGTTTGAGTAAAGGTGTCAGTGCCGGTCCCACACACTTCTTTATTCCCCCAGCTGCCTCTGGCTCTCCGCCTCTTCTTTTTAGTAATTCATTGGAAGCTTGAGTAGAGTTGGTGGCCTATAGCTATAGTAAATCAAACTAATTACATTTGCATTAAAACTGAAAATGTCTGCAGTTGATTTTTTTTTTTAAATTTAAAGTACAGACTGTTAATGTCTTTACTTAGTCTAAATTATTGCTTTAATGTAAAGCTAAGTTGAAGCAATGACAGTTGTGCAACTGTAGTCTAAATACCATTTAGAATGCTGATTTTTTTAGGATACCTGTTCTTTCAAGACCCTAAAAATGGCACCTGATGTCCAGGAAGATAAGTATATAATGCCAAAAAACATGGTACAGGAGATCTATAACGTTCTAGAAAGCCAGCTAGAATGAAGGGTAGATCCACTGGAGTGGCTAAAATTACTACAGCTACTCATATTCAGCCAAAAAGTCACATCCATCAGAACTATTCAGTTTATCCTGAAGTTCACATACATTTAGTAACCAGAAGAGCTTTCCAGTGTTCAATAATTCTGCCAGGCTTGATTCAGCTGTGTAAAAGCAGTCATTTTGTACCACTTCAGTTGTGATAGGTGGTTCTGTCAAGGAGATCACAGTTCCTATGTTGTAGCCCTCACAGCAGCTACAGATCATCTGTCAGCTGCTTGCTCAGCCCTTGGTACCTGGGGCGCTCCTAGAAAAGCCAGACACCTACCTGTGGGAAACTGAACTGAGGTCATCAATGAGTTCTTCACCCACATGAAAAACACTGAAGTGTAGGAACACACATCTGAAATATTTCAAACCATGAGTGGAATCTCATCCCTCATCTCCACAAGACTTCTTTGAGCACCTTTTGGCTATTGGACAACCTGCTAAAAAACACAGGCACAGAACCTTACAGTGTCTGGCATTTATAGATATTTAAGACTGAGTCACTGGCTGCATTTCTCGTAACAACCTATTCTTGCAGTTAGCCTTCTCGTGTTTTAGACATCTGGGGTCCCACTTTTAATGCAAACCCATACTTTGAATATCTAAAGTTCATCTCCAAGAATTATTCTTCTTATAGATATCTTCTAGTGTTGCACAAGTAGCGGTAATAGGGATGAGATAATGAAAAAGATGGAATGTAGTATTTCAGTTTTTCTGTTATTGGATGGCATTGTTTAAGTGGTAAAATAGACAGACAATCCAGGGGTAAAGACAGTCCTTTCAGCGTATCAGACTAATCAAACCTAAACATTTCTGTCTCTCTGTGAAATAGTTAACATTTGGAACAGGAAAGATAATGCAAATGAAAACTATTATGCAGAGTTAGTTTAATGATACACAATTTAAAACTGTAGCAATTGTTTTTGGTCAGTTTCTTGCAATCTGCAAGGTAATTTTTTTCAATTTATTTGGAATTAGTCAAGTGCACCGTTGAAAAGGCAGAGTGAAATGATGTTAAATAGTTTTTGGAAGATGTAATTGTCTGATGATTTGTAAATAGCCAAGCTTATCAAAAAAGTAATTTAAATGTTATGCTGACAATTTTGTTCAGTTTTGCGTACTCTGTAAACTTGTAAATACAATTTTTAGCCCTCATTAGCATCAGAATTCTCTTTGCACTGCTAAATAAATTCAGGAATTTTGTGTGTGTTTGCCTAAAGCATCTAGTCTGAACTTTTACTAATCCTTAACCAGCAGAGAGAACATATAGTCAAGTTGTAATTAAAAGTGCTTCTGTTTTCTACTCACCATAATCTAGATATTCTGTCAACAGAGAGAAGGGAATTTAGCCAGTACTAGCCATTTCTAGCCATACATCATATGCTGCTGTGATGAGTTCAACTCAAAAATTTATGTAGTTTATTTAAACGGTTGCTTTCATTCAGGTTTTAATTGCTTAGCACTTTTAAGTCATCTTTCATGTTTATTTTCTGAACTATAAAATTTGAAAATTTCCCTTCCCCCTTCCTTCCTCATACCCTTTCGCTTCTCCCTTCTCCTTTCTTCTCTTCCCACAGTTAAAGAAAAAGTAAAAAACAGAAAAAAAAAAAAATCACAGATCACACAGAACTCATAACCAAAAGCAAGCTGACTCCGTGTGTTTTCAGAACTAGCTATATTTATGCTGTGATATTATGAAATTATGAGTAATGTAGGATCCATCCTTAAAATTATCCAGTCTAATTGTTAACAACCGTTGTTTTGTCTGATATTTCTGAATTCACACATTCCCACATGCATTCCAATGTTTTGTTATGTCCAGCAGCACTGCATTAAAAGTATATTAAAACACAAAGGTAACCACTCAAAATTAGGAAACATTAAAACAACAACAAACAAACAAACAAACAAACAAACCCAACGTTGCTCATTTAGCTTTAATTCATCTTTCTTTCATACATGCACTCTGAAACAGTGTTTTTATAATAGAAACACACCCTATTTTTGCTATGGGACTTTTTCTGAGTCACTATACAGCTGTATGTCACTGTTCTAATGTGGTTAGAAATAAGTGGAAGGGGAAGGAAGACTGGTGGAAATTGTAAAACATAATATGATATACATCAGATTTAGGAAATAGGTGTCTTGGCTAAGTGTGAGTGGGGAAGGTGGCTGGCTGACCATTTGACCTGGACTCAACAAAAACGTCTTAAAAAGGGGCATTAAAAAGGAAAATGCCTACAGCCTCTCTTTAAATGTAGCCTGTTCCCTTCCAAGATATAAAAATAAAATGAAAACCCTTAAATCTAAAAATGCTTGAAACAAAACCAAAAATATGAAACAGTCTAGAGAAACCAGTCATGCCTTATAATTAAAAATATTGAGTTTTGTGAAAAATCACTTAAAAATACTCATATTTTGGCAATGAAGCTTATGCTTAATGTATAGTTCCATTTTCTTGATGAAAAAGATCTTGGAAAAAAAAAAAAGCCATATTTTTGCCTTTACAAAAACCCCAACCAAACAACAAACAACAACAAAACACAAAAAAAACCCAACAAACAAAAACCAAATGCAAACCAACAAAACAGTGAAAGGAAAATCATGTTGACCACTTCCACCAGTAGCTGGCGGTATGTGCCATTACCCATCTACACTGGTTTGGACTTTTCTGCGGTACATACGTTGTCCATCTAACCCTCCACCCTTGGCTTTCCTTTTAGTTCACGGAGAGAAGCAGACATTTTGAGGAGAAATCAATTTATTTCTCTTTTAGAAAACAGACTAAAGGACAAATCAGACCTTATATAGTTTATTTTATTACATCATTCTATCACTGTGAAGATATCTCATGTCTCATACCCTGAAGAGTTGTCTTGGTGGAGCTCTAGAGCTAAAGGGCATGCCTGTATCCTGACCAAATTAAAAAATAATTCAAAGTTTATAACCATACAGACAAGTTTAGCATACGAAAAAAAAAAGAGAAAGAGAAAGAAAAGAGAGTGAGATTGGAGTAATTTCACCGCAATCTACACATATCTTGACAGGAAAAATATTAGCTAGTAAAGTGTGCCTTCATTTAGCAGGGAAAACCCTAAAAAGTGCTGAAAGTCACACAAATTCAAGCAGTAAAACAGGCACTTTCAGCAGTGAGAAAGGCTGAACAAACTGCAATATGGAGTTCTAGATTTTCCATCACAGATACTTCCACATCACAAGTGCAGACTTCCTTGGGAAAGATGTTAAATGCCTACAAAGGGTTAAAAACAGGGCCAATTGTGTTGTGCAACAGGCTAGAGAGTCTGATTCGACAATTTTTCATAATTTAGAAAATAAGTATCCAAGAATCCCCCTCTTGTCCTTTTTATTCCACACATTATTTCCTTATGTAATATACCAAGTTGGTGTGGAACTGTTTCTTGCTCTCACATGAAACAGAGGTCTGATAGTCCCTATAGATATCTGTTGAAGAGTCTCACCCTATACTGTTCTGACTTCAGAGCACCAGGCTTGAACCTGGTACACTGTCTCTCAAGATCATACCCTGTCTTTAACAAACAAACAGTAAACTGCTTCAGTACAGCACTAGGAACACAGAGAAGTTTTTTGGTTTTGTTGTTTGTTTTTTTTTTTTC
>VWYH01004675.1:53284-66309 GCA_013399365.1 Pampusana beccarii | reverse complement strand
TTCCCTCTCCTGAAGTAGTAGAAGGACAGCACATGAACCACAGGTGTATATATATATATATATATATATATATACTTATATATACTGCAGGCATCACTGCTCTGCTGTTATGTTCTACTGCATTGAAGAAAATGAATCTTTTCAAACAGCTGAATTTTCCAACAGAAATGGACCAAACAGACTCAGTTCATTGAATAGAAAATGTAATGGTGATCTAAACCTATTACCTTCAATGGAGTCTGTGACATTTTCTTCAGGCATATTGATCTGCTGGAGAGAGAGGTGTGGGACCGAGGGAGAAAGGGAACTTTATTTTTTTACTCACCGTGTTGCGTCAGTCATTGTAATGCTAGTCACAAAGTGTAAAAGACTCATAGAATCAACAGGGCTGGTCCTTTTGTAGGAGCTGCAATGAACACTTCTGTGAGGCAGAACTAAAAAGGTCCTTTAGAATCAACTCTACGTATATTTTAAAATTGCTAAGAACAAACCTTGTTTTCCCCTGCTCCCCTCCAACATTTTTCTTCACACAATAGCCAGGCTGGTTTCAGCCAATCACACCCAGCTCTTGTCCAATGGTCCATTCTTCCTTTGTAATTTGTAATACCTTTCACCTAGTTAAACACATTTCTCCCCATGCATATCTCCTTCTACTAGGCTGTTAATGGAGACTGAACTAATTTCAAATCTTATTTAACCTAATTTGGATTGGCAACATGTCCTTTAGGAAGGAAAAAAGAACACCACCAGCCTGTTTCTTGTGTATTTTATGTGGAATATTTTATTTCATTTTATTTGGTTTTGTTGTAGAATTATGCCTCTAGAGTTTAACAAAGCAACAGAGAATTCTCCCTCATTACAGAACTGACATTTGTGCTGTTGTAGTTAGGGTTATGTCAGTGTTTCCATTATAATATAATTCCTCTGCTTTACTGAATAAAATAGCCTCTTATTTGGAAATCTTTACATGAACAAAGTGAATTCAGATTTTCTTCCTGTATTTGTGACAAGAGATACACCACCTTCCATTGTATAAATCTGCTTTCGAATATGCTACAAATATTTTTGTATTTAGAGACTATTAGTAAGACCCTTGAACTAATACTCTGCAGGCAACATCACCAGTAGATATAGAAGGCACATTAAAGTTCCTTGGCAGAATCACAGTGCTAGAAAAGTTCTTTAGTATTAACATAATATTGAGTCAATTTATTTTGGCATTATCTTAATTTGACCCATTTTGCACCTTGTCCATGGTATATATATATATATATATATATATAAATTTGTGCCAGCACATGAAGCTATTGCATTTTGCTGTTATCTGAATTTTATAATCTTGCCTATTACTTACAAGCAATCTGCTGCTACAGTTGTTCCTAGGTGTTTTTATAAACTAATTTAACATCTGTTTGTACTATGTAACTGTATCCACTTACAAATGGGCAATAGAACTTAACATGGTTGAGAATTACCATGCAGATAGATGGAGTTACATTACTAAAAGTAAAAACTGCTCAGTATTTCATTGCAACTTCCTAAATAAGCTTTGTTATCAAGATTGTTTTATTTTCAGTAGGGCTTCTGAGTTGAATGGCTAGGTTATTTACAATATAGTATAAACCAATATATTTTATTTAGAAATAAATAGAGAAATACTTTAAATAATAGTTAAATTGAGTTTTAAAGTTCCAAACCATTCTTTATCCATAATGTGATTCTGGGATCTGAAGGCATATATACAGTATGTGTTAGCAAGTGAGAAAATGTAAAGTGGGACTTAAAAAATTGCTCTGAATCATTAGAAAGATTTAATTAAGATACAAAGCCTGTAAACTTGTCTAGGCTGCATTGAGAATAGAATTTAGTCCCTGAAAAGTATCAGCCCAGAGCACTGAGTGTACGTGCTACAAACACCTCCATTCAAATCTGTTTACTTACCTTGGCATATTTAATAGAAAAAAAAACATTGTCTAGTGCTGCTTATTTCCTTCAGGTCCACACCAGAAAGTGTTTCTCTTTAAATATTTGCCAAATATGCTCCCTTTACATGTGTTAAGAATTGTATCAGTAGCAGAGATAAGATGGGAGCTCCTAGATGCTCACTAAAATTGAGGTCTTGTTTATCAATGAAAGAATAAGGCTCTGCCCCAAGGAGGTGACAGGAGATACAAATTGATTCTTGTCTTTTTGGAGACGAGGTTTCATGCACAGAGAATGATATTTTGTCAAGGGCCATATATGTCTGTAGGGCAATGAGGGACTTTAATTTCTAAATTCATCTGTACTCAATCTCTAAGTCTGCAGAAGATGGCACAGAGCCTCCAGGAAGGCTCATCTCAGCCTACCACATTCCCATGATCCTATGTCTTGGCTAGTGAGAATTTTCAGTCTTCAGGACTTAACAGTGCAAGACATCAAAGCCAGAGTACTTCTGGAGCCAGATGGGGCAGTCAGCTGGATCAGCTCACGGATCTAGTGCAGAAACAAAAACGATGTGTTCTGTTCAGGCTTGTCTCTAACAGTCAGTGTAAAAACCTATGACAAGATTTTATTCAGCAGAAAATGCCCAGTCTATGATATTACTTCAGATAGAAGTATTTTCTGTGTTGGTGTGCTTTATCACCATTAAGCAAACAGAAAAAAAAAACACAACTAATTCAAGGACATTTTGGGGAGTACAAAAAAAGAAGACATTCTCTTTTCCTCAATGTTTCCTTTGACCTTTAATTGCTGACTATAGCCAGAATGCTAAAAAAAAAAAGGTAACTTAAGGTTTCCTTAAAAACTTAAGGGTTTTAAGTTTAAGAAATAGAAGAGAAGGTTGTTTGTTTGGGGTGGTTTTTTTTGTTTGTTTGGTTGGTTGGTTGGTTTTGGTTTGGTTTGGTTTGGGTTTTGGTTTGGTTTGGTTTGGTTTGGTTTTGGTTTGGTTTGGTTTTGGTTTAGTTTTGGTTTTGGTTTTTTTTACCCTTGCAGCTGAAGTGAGGCAATAAAGATGAAAAGGAAAGGTAAAATGACCACATAAAGACACAAAAAGGTGATTAGACGAGTGATTTTTTTAATTTTTTTTTTCCTGTCGATCCTTTGCTTTCCATTTGTAAGGATAGGTATACATAGGTATGCACTTATTTTGTTAAAACATACATGTATATTTGCATTATAGTAATCTGGGTGATAAAGCTGAAAATGGCTGTGGAAGAATGGGAAATACTTCTGATGTTATTGCTCATGTAACATGCATAATCATCATAACAGTAATCTTAAATAAATAGTGAATTAAATGCTTTGATACAATAGAAAATGTGCTTAATATCTCCAGCAGAGATAATATTTCCCTTCAGAGAACTAAACATGACATGGAAGACCACAAGCATCACTTTACAAGGTATGACAAGCAAATTATTTTCAGGAAGTAGGAAAAACAGAAGCAATAGCTAAAAATCATAGAGATACACATAGCGGTATTTACTTTTTCCCCCCTTTGCTGATACACATTCATAAGCTATCAGAGAAATATATTATTGGAACAAGAGGGAAGAACATCTTCAAAGCAGCATAAGGAAATGAAGAATTAGAAAGAACAACAAAGCAAATGATTGCTAGCGACAGTATTGGTTTTAATACATCATTACTCTGCTTTGCATCTGCTTCTGGAGACATGACTGTTAAAGATGAGCCCTGTGCAACCTCATCTAACATCAGAATTATCCCTGCTATTGACAGGGGGTGGGTGACCTCCTGAGGTTTATTCCAATCCAAATTGTTCCATGAGACTAGGAATGCCTGATACCTCCAATGTCTCTAGGATGGTTTGTAATGTCAATGAAGATGTTGTGACAGATTTTTGCAAGAACTATCAATCTAAATACTGATATCAAGGCCAAGGAGACTTGATTGGGATGTACAGAGTTTTCTAAAGTACATGCTGTTTCGAGGCCACTAATTAGAATAAAGGCAGCATGGGTTTGCTACATCTTCTTTTAATGTAGACATATTCTTTGTCTTTTGCTCTCTAGACTTCTTTCTGTTCAGACAATAATGGTGATACCTGTCAACTGGTCCAGCAAACCAAGTCACTTCTCAGAGAAGCATGTGGTGCAATCTTTTACTATAATGGCCGAGATTGACACGCAGTTGTAAAACACACTGTGAGATAGCTCACTCGACAGTTCTAGAGAGGAAAGGGTGCATTTATCACTTTGTTCTCTATTATTCATAGTGCAATAGTTTGCAGAACTCCTAGTCATGGACTAGAGCCCAGTTACATTAGATGTCAGACATTTCTGTAGAGGTTACATAGCTGTTTTTACACCCAAGCTCATGAAGAAAGTATTTTAATGAAGCATTAAAATTCCGACTCTTATATGCATAATACTACAAAAAAAGTCACCAAAATATCGTCCACTTCCAGAACATATTTGTAACCATGAAAATATTAAAAGTCTGTACTAAAACAGTTTTACATTAAAATGTCTTTATATATATATATAAAAATATGAAAGTTCTTTCTTTGGAATGTGTTGAAATTTGATTAAATATTTACCTAGAGGACACTCAAGCAAGTAATTTTGACTTTTCCATTTCATCCTAATACTGTTGAAATATTCAATTTTCCTCCAAAAAAAAAGTGAGAAACAAATAAATATGTATTTCTAATGTTGATTTATTTTTGTTAAACATTAATGCTAATCTCACATGCTATAGATTTTATTTGATAACAGTAGGTGTGTAAATAAAATTACTATGTGGCCACACATATAAAGATAATCTAAGCAGGAGGAACAAAATATATCACCATTAGAAAGTAGAAGAAAAATTATGCAACCTTCTGAAACAAAGGTATTTGACTATAGGGAAATAAAATATTATCATAGCATTAAAAAAATAGAAAAAAAAAAAAAAAAAAAGACCACCCCTCACACAAACTGAACTTTTTGTTCTAAACAGATGGCTTTACACATTTTTTCCCCCTAATTTCTGTTTTAGGGGAAAATAGCCTCATTTATCTCAGTAAATTCCTAGAAAGATCTTGGGTTATGCTGTAAATGTCCCTATGATTAAGTAACTGCTCATCAGATTACATAAAAAGAAGACAGACAATCACGTTATGACATTCTGATTAATCTGCTGTGGGGGAGTGCTCATTGTGGCACAGACATCGTCTGTCAGGATCTTTTACTACACTATAAAGATAGTGCTATGTCCAGTGATTTTTGCAGAAAAGTCATATTCAAGTATCTGTGCTGTGAAGTCTGTAAAAACCTAGAAGTACTATAGCAAGACAGCTCTGCGTGTTGCTGTTATTATGCTCAGTTATCCATAACATTAGATCTTAATTTAGTGAGGACCCATTCTGGTAGACTTTGACTTCATTAGCACTGTTTCTACTTTCAGGAAAGCCTGCTTAGACTCCTACAGGACTATCGAGCTGAATCTGCAACAATTGCTTCTCCAGTTTCTTATGTATTTTCTTGAAATTGATGGAATTACAACAGAGTCAAATGACCAAAGAGAGAATCAGATTCACGAGAACTGTTCACATGAGTGAAAGAGTATTGAACTTTTCAGACAACTATAATTATGATTCACTGAATTAACATCCACTTTCAAAATATCTGGATGGATGAGGTGCAGGATTTTGATTTCTGTGGATAATAAATAAGGACAGCTCTGAAACAAGGCCAGCAGCCTTAATCTAAATGATTGCAGGCAAGTTTCTAATGAAAAACTGTGGGAGGAAGCTCCATTGATTCAGAACTGTGCAGTTTTATTGTGAAAGAAGAAAGAAATGGGTCTGAAAGCTTGTGGAGATTATCAAGAAGGAATAACAGAACCTGCATTGACTGCATACAACATGTTCAGAGTAATAAACAATGGTGTTATTAGCAAATATAAAGCCTGTGATAAACAATGCCTGAAGTTTCATTCACTCTAATAGGCAGGAACAGATAATTGGGACAAATAAAGTACTGAAAACTGTCTCTACCACCTTTCTGAACTGCTCTTAGAACAAGTGAATCAGATTCTGGCATGCTGCAGAACTCAGCAGTAACTTTGGAAACCAGCTTTTGTGTTTCACTAAAAGAATATGTTCCCATTGCTAATGGAAAAGAACAGAAGCTAAAGACGATTGCTTGAATNTTTTTTTTTTTTTTTCAAGTGGTAATGAGAAGACAAGGAGACAATTCCACACATTCATCAAAGAGCTTGCAGAACACTTTGGAATTTATTTCCCATTGAAGTCCCAAACATTTCTAACTGTGGGTGCTTTTAAAACTAAGCTGAAGTTATTTGTTTTATCTTGCAACACTCCTCTCCTCCTGCCCCCACACAGCAGTTTGTGCATGGATTAGGTCATTCTGTTTTATTTTCATTCCATCTGTCCTTATCTTTCTTCTTTTTTTTCCATCATTATTCGAGAACCAGCTAGAGATTTGCCCGGCACTAAGGGTGCTAAGGGAAATGCTGGAGTTGTTTTAACACATTTGTGCCTGGGCTGTTCTCGGACAGTAGGTGGGCTTTGTCATGTCAGCCGTATTTTAAAGTTATGACAACATTAATCTTGACATTAAATCATAATTACTCCTCACCTGAGGTTTTATGTACCCTGAATTGCCACTTGCTTCTGTGAGCAATTGTTTCACATTAGCAGTGATACAAGCCCAGGTAATGCTTGAAGTGGGAGGATGGGAGAAATGGGTCTTGGCAATTTGCTAAAGCTTTTTACATAGTCCTAGTAACGTAAAATACCAGCCTAGATTTCAGTAAACTGCACACACTGACATGCTACTGCTACAAACGCGGTGGTCTGGCAGCACCATATGACTTTCAGATCAAAGAGATAGCAACACTGTAACTTTTAAATGAAAGCTTTTTTTTTTCCCCACTCCACTGACAACTCAGATCGAGTGACAAAAAAACTGTACTCTGAGCAACAATTTTGCATCTGTGTGGAATACATTTTGTCATTCTTCATTCGTGCGCTGTCCTAACTTTTATTCAAGAGTTGTTCCAGTTTTGCTTTAACAAAGACTCCAAATATTCCTGCTGTATAAGCACAGCGATCAAAGTATGTAATGAGGCAGGGTGATACTAAACAGTGTGTGTGAGTAGGTTAAAGCACTGGGGTTTGAAGTCTGTGAGCTGACTTTGGATTCTTGCTCATCATAAAGTTACTCTGTGACTTTCAATGCAAAGTTACTGATGCCTTGGCACATTTCACCTAATTTTAAGTACTAAAGTCATACCTAAAGAACACCTACATCTGAAAACTTGCTCTCCCTGGGTTTCTCCTGCAGTCAATTGACAAAGGTGCAGAACTCAAAAGAGTGATTCAGATTACATGTGGCCTGACTGTCCCTCTATCAGGAGCTTAAGTGACTAAGCATGTCAGCTAAACACCTCGGCTTAGTGCAATGCATCAAAGACTTAGGACCCAATGGGATATAAGGACTTGAGTATCTAATCTAGGACTTACACAAAATGTATGGTAAGCACTTAAACTGTCATCCTTAGCTGACCCCTAATGTCCAAGGAGCTTAAAATCCTTTGTCACCTGACTCCTTTGGTTTAAAGTTCCCCAGGTACCTATAACTGTATTAAGGTTTGGCAAAGATGAACAGCCTAACTCATACCTAATATTGATTACAATGCAGCAACTAGGCTTTCTTCTGCTCTGGTCTCCTGGGGGATCTAATTCTAGGAGACAATCTTAAAAAGACCTAGTAAGCATTTATAGGAATAGGGATATCTATGTGCCGCAGTTGTTTCTACCTCTCTTTTCAAGCAGATTAATGGTTGTCATCTTTTCTTTAAATTAACATCGTAGTAGTTCAAACACTTTGCAAAGATGTGGGAGACATGTTCATTTCCACACTTTAATGAAGCTCAAACATTTCTCCATCAAGCATGTACCAAACAACAGGATACATGCCATCCCAGCTGGAGGCAAAAAGACAGAGAACACTGATTTTCACTGTATCTACTGAAGCTGTAGTATTTAACAACCTGATTTTTTCTTTTTTTGGGGAGGTGGTGGACAGGACAGGGATGAACACAGAGACAGAGAGAAAAAGAGGCAAAAGGAACACTGTAACATGGAAGTTATGACATTTAATGGAGACAGGGATAAACCACCTTGCACTTATTGTGGAGGCATAGTATATATTCCAACAATGTATGTAAATTAACATATACACTCTATGTTCACATTCTAGTTTATCCTGTAGTGCTTTTTTGCATGCTGGTATCCAAAGGATTCAAAAATTAATCAAAGATCCAATAAGAGAAGAGCCTAAATACTGTGAGTTCTGTTTGGACACTTGAGTTACATGCTTAAGCTTTTTATTTGATGTTTATGTAAGGTACCTGAAAGCATACTCTGTTTGGCATCCTGTGGTGACTCAACACTGTGTTCAAACCCTGAATCTCCAGATGTAATAAACTAGTGTTAGTGTTTGCATACCCAACAGAGAAGAAAAGACGCATGAAAACCTATACCTTGTTCAGATACCAAAAAATAAATATTATATTGTCTACAACAGAGAGACCTAGTTTTAGCCGCAAAACATCATTATTACATTTATAACCCTTAACGACAGCTAAGTCTGCAGAATTGCTTTCTTGAACTTATAGATCTTTGTGTCTGCCGTATGACTCCATATCTTTAAAGGGAAAACTCTACTCAGAGTCTGTTAACCTGGATGAATTAACAGTCTGGGTCCACTTTCTACTGGATATATGCTCACACTATAGCTGGCAGTATCGTCAAAGTAGTGAGTGAGTGCAAACTGATGAGCCATTATTAGAAACAGCTTTCTTTCATTATTCTCAGGGAACCTTGGAGAGATGCGGAGAAAGGTCCCACTGGTACTGATAGAAATCCAAGTAAATGCTAGCATCAGTAGTAAACCATAGATATACACATTAGGTTTTATGCATGTATGTGCGTATTACATATAGACATACAAATTCATAGACAGTTGTTACTCTGTTAAGCTGCCTCTTGCATTGTTTTGTTTTTTTTTTTAATTTCAGTAAAACGCAGATAAAGAATACTACTATACTTATGAAAGCAGATAAACCAGAGTAAAAACAGTGAGAAAAGCTATTGGTAACTGGGACCTTAAATGTTCAGTGGTAAAATCCAGCAATAAAGTGTATTAGCTCCTTGACACATTTGTACTTGTCTTCTGCCTTGCAGAGAAGGATAAATTAACTAAAAGCTTGAGAGGTCACGTGTCTAGTGAATATCATAATAAATAAAAAAATAAGAACAGAAATCTCTGAGAAATTAGATATTATTAAGATTTCTGTGATCTTTAAGTTTACTTTATTAACCTATCTTAGTTTATTTTGATAAAATCCTTTCTATATGTGTTAAATTGGGTGAAATTTTGGCTGAAAGACACATTTAACTCAGCTCATATAGCCACATTTGAGCAAAATGAGTGCAAAATATATGAAAATGTTGCCTTAGACAGGAAACTTCCTGAGGGTAGATGTATTATAAACTATAAAAGGCAGTGACGAACTGGACTCATGGATTTCTCTGTGCCTATGTGAGACATAACAGTATAGAAAAAGGCAGGCAAGATGTTTTACTAGGAAGTAACTTTATCCTTCTCAAATTCACATTGGTAGTCACTACGTTTTTGGCTGCAAAGTTTTGTGTTTCGTTGGTTTGGCTTGGTTTAGTGAGTGTTTTGTCTTTTTGTTTGGTTGTTTTTTTTGTTTGCTTGTTTATTAAGTATCACTCTTGAAGATAAAAATAACCTCTAAGAACACGTCCATGCAGTACGAAGTTTTCCTCTTCAGTGCAGTGTGTTTGTATTTCAAAGAAACACTATAAATTTTTCAAAACCTTTAAGCTGACTAAAGAAGAAAATCTTGCAGGAGCACTGTGATCCATATACAAGATCCTCTTTTTATCTGATCACTATGTCACTATGCACCATTACATTGCATCACACCAACCGTCACCTTATCTTCCCAGACTTACCACAACTCCCTCAAGCAATGAGAAGGATGGATAACAGTAAATCTTTGTATTTAAATATATGTGTCACTTTATTACCTTCATGAGATCTTTCAGATTGTCCTTCTACTCTGTTTCTATTATATCAAAACTTCAAAAGCACAGAGTTACATTTCTTCACAAATTGGGTAAGATGTGGAATTACTGTGTTGGCAACTGAGCCACCAGAGGTTCTGATACTTGTTTCAGTCAGTATAAAATGCCACTCTCTCACACACATAAACTCAACTTACAATCAACAGGAGAATGAAAGAACTATAACCAATAGCCACATGTATATCTTATGAGAGTTTACTTATGAAAAATCTCCAAGGTTATTCACCAGAAACACAAATATTGGACATTCATTACATATAGTGAAAAATAAGATATAAAAATGTATAGTGAAGAAAGCAAAGGAAATATATCAGTCAATTTAAGGCTTCACACCCCAAACAAAGTTCCCACTTCTTTTCTTTGTCATTTCCCTTCTTATGTTTACACTTCAAAATGTGGATAACAACAAGAGCAACAGATTAATAGGATTATCATTTGTAAAGCTACTGCATTAATTTATTAATTATTTAAGGTATTTTTGTCCTATAATTTCCAATAGAAATAATTATTGTTATTAAAGAGAAAGTAGTGTCGCAAATAAACCTCTGAACTGGATTTCACCGTCACGTGTTTGTTAACAGGCGTATCCTCACTGCCTGTAATGAAGACCAATCCTAATTTATACCTTTTAACATTAAAGCAGAATCAGACCCTTTAATTACCAAAGAGACAGTTGCTCAGTTTTTGCTCCATTTTTTTTTTTTCCTTTCTTTTCTGGGCCTTGATTTGATACTTAAGTGCTAAATTTAACACTTGAATACTAGTGATATTAGTTTTGCACAAATGAGAAAAGACTTTCATCATAAGGTCAGTTTATGAAGTACTGAAGTCACTTGAAACATTGAATCCCATTGACTTTAAATTAAACAGTAATTGGATAAAAGATATTAAGCACCTGTGAAGAAATGCTGGAAAGCTGACCTTAACCAGGTAAGAGTTCTAACCACTACTCTAGGGAATCATATTCATAATCTCAGTGGCCAAAGAAAATTAATTTAATGGAAAAGAAAGTTGTCAAAGGGATGCATTTGGAATGAATTGCAGCTTGGTGTTTTACATTTTCACCTATCTTTGTATAGCCAGAGTGATGAGGTCAGTATTTCTCTAGTGAAAGTGTTTTTCTACATTTCACAGAAATGCAGAGAAGAGAAACTGATTTGGTCATGTTTGATTTCTTTATTTAATCACTCAACTTAGAATTCCTATATTCAGGACAATTAAGGTACTGTTTTTCATGTGTATTGAATTATTTTGAATAGAACATCATATATAAGACGATAATGATTCTTCCTTAGTGCTCAAAAACATGAAAAAAATCTCAAGATCAATGAGCCTGAAGGGTTTTAAAAATGCATATGTTACCATTTCCTTTCTCTTGAATTTTTGGAGAAATTAAGAGGTTTTCAAAAGCTGCCATTTTATTCTGATGCCCTTATTTTGAGGTTGTTTAATATAAGGCAAAATTGAAACTCTGATCTCCTCTAAAAATATAGAAATGTGGAATCTTGCTCAGAACTGTGGTCACCTATATTTGACCAAATAACTGTAAGTACCTTTATGAGAGTACAGATATGCTCAAACTTGACACATACATGTGGGCAGATGAGTGCCTCTCCAGTCTCCATTAATCGTATTAGCTGGATAGTCATAGACTATAATAGAAGTTAAGACACACAGCGCAAGTAACAAAATATAAATGTTTAAAGTCTCCAGATGCTTTTGAATTTAGCAGCAGCATGCAGTTGCCCAGGAATCACAACCTAGCTAAGGCTGGATGGGACCCCTGGAGAACACCTGATCCAAAGCACTGCTCAAAGCAGGGTTTACAACTATTCTTCAAAGCCTGGTTTGAATCCCTGCTAGAGCAGGTTGCTCAGGGTTATGACAAATGTGCTTTGAGCACAATGTAATAAACTTGAAGAATCTGAGTTCAGGAGACTTACATGTTTTCGATGTGCCAGTTTTATGGAAAATGTAGAGCCAGTTCCATCTCCAATTTGGGACTGACTTGGGAACCAATCACAGTACGGAGGCAGTAGGGAACTGATAAGAAGGTAACTTTATCTAAAGCAAATTCTGTGTTCGTATACTCAAAAATTTGGGGTGATCTGACCTTAGAATGTGTTGAATGTTACATTAAACAAACTAATACAAACTCTTCAGTGTTTGGAAAAAGGTGACAGCATCCTCACTGAAAGCCAGGCTAACCTACAGTTTGCCAACCTAGCAGTTTGCCAGTTGATCCTGTTTACAGATGAAGATAGCACAGATTTCTTGCTTTCTACATGTTATGCTTATAATTAAAGAGCAATAAGGCTAACAACACCCTATGATCAGCTGTCAAAATACCCATACAAAGGCATAGACTTCCTCTACATCTTTTATTCGTGACTGAGCAACCAAGCACCAGCATCAGTTGTAAGCAAATAACTTACAGTCATCTCAGTGGTAATACTGATGCCTCAGGAATTCTCAACAAACTCATGAAGTAGTTCTTGACAGTGTGTTTTATATGGAAGAAAGATCAGATGGCCACATCTGGATATCGATCTTTCTTGTCTCAGTTTATGAATACATAACCTTATAGAATCATTTACGTTCAAAGAGACTCTCAAGATCGAGTCCAACCATAACCTACTCTAACTCTATCACTAAATCCCGTCCCTAAGAACCTCATCTAAACACCTTTTAATCACCTCCAGGGAAGGTGACTCCACCACTGCCCGCTGGGCAGTCTGTTCCAATGCCTGGCAAACCTTTCTCTGAAGATTTTTTTTTCTTGATATCCGATCTAAACCTCTCCTGGCTCAACTTGAGGCCATTTCTTCTTGTTCTATCACTTGCTACTCATGACAAGAGACCAACACCCTCCATGCTACAACCTACTTTCAGG
>VWYH01004675.1:0-52926 GCA_013399365.1 Pampusana beccarii | reverse complement strand
AGCAGATCAATACTCCCACCCAGTTTGGTGTTGTCTACAAACTTCCTAAGGGTGCACTCAATCTCCATATCCAGATCATTGATAAAGAGGTTAAACAGAACTGGCCCCAATACTGAGCCCTGGTGAACACCATTTGTGACTGGCCAGCAACTGGATTTGGCTCCATTCACCACAACTCTTTGGGCCTGGCCATCCAGCCAGTTCATTATCCATCACACAGTACACCCATCCAGGCCAGGATCTGCCAGCTTCTTCAGGAGAATGTTGTGGGATACAGTGTCAAAGGCTTTAATGAAGTCTAAGTACACAACATCCACAGCCTTTCCCACATCTACTGGGTGGGACACCTAGAAGGAGATCAGGTAGGTCAAGCAGGACCTGCCCTTCATAAACTCACGTTGATGCAATTATAGCTCTCAAATACTTTCTGTCCCTCATTTTATTCATCTCTAATATGTATTATATTATCTTCTAAGGTGTCAGAAACTAATTTAGATATTTTTGTAAGGTTTTTCTTCTTATTAATTTGTCTGTTTGGTCTTAATTTGGTAGAAAATCAGAATAGTTTTTTAACAGTTAAATTACCTTCAAAATAGATTTTAAATCAAGTCTACAGGGCAATAGTAAAAACTTGATAACTAGTCATTGGTAATTAAGACTCATGCTTTTACATTTATGAAAAGTAAACCACGTAGTTAGTAGAACATAGATTCTGGATTTTTTTTTTGTTTTTTTGTGTTTTTCTTCCAAAAACTTTGCAAATTGATCCTTGTCTTTTATAAAACCATAATCCCTGTTGACTACTTTATGAATATATATAATTTACTCTGTACTGTTTATTAAATATTCTTTTTTTTTCTTTTTTTTTTTAAGGTGGAATTCATGACATATTGCTTTAATGATAAAAAAAAAGATGCCTGTCCCAAATCATCTGATTATTTTTATTTTATTTTTTTTTTAATGAGAGAAGGATCCAGGGAAAGCTAAAATCAGCACTAAAATAGCTGCCTTTCATAGAGCTGAACATTCTTCCAGAGCCTAATGGGGGACAATAGACAACTGATTCAGAATAGATACAAAAGTTTTAGAATATTGAAACTCAGGTAGATTGATACAGCCACTAATGTTAGCTATTATTAATTTATGATGTATGATAGGAAAATAAATCACGTGTTATTGATTCTGGATTATGAGTAGGTTGTGTTTAATTACTTCTGCAGCATCCTTTATATCTTTTCCAACCCTGGAGAGCAAGAATTGTCACTAGATATTACCTTCTCATCTTCAGGAATCCAATCATCCTTAGATTTCAAGTAAAAGGATTCTCCTGACCAGAGGGCAGAAAATGTACTTGAAGATCTCTTAAAGGTTTAAAATACCTCAGGTTTATTTGTGATACAGCTCTTCTTCAGAACTATGCTAACCATACTTCAGTGCTGGTTCAAATAAACAAGAATCTACCTTCTGACTCAACATCTCAGTTCCTTCCTCTATGAATGTGGTATGCTCCTCTAAAAAACTCATTCTCCATTACTGTCATCATTTAAATTGCTGCATTTCACAACACCACAAAGCAAAGTCAGGGGATCATAGAATCATTGAGTCATTTTAGTTGGAAGAGACCCTCAAGGTCACTGGGTCCAACGATAACCTAACACTGGCACCAAACCATGTCCCTAAGAATCTCATCTATACGTATTTTAAACGCCTCCAGGGATGGTGACTCCACCACTTCCCTGGGCAGTCTGTTCCAACACCCGATTACACTTTCAAATTTAGTTTAAAACTCTTCCATGATACAATATACATCACAATTCCTACTAAGCTGCAGCAAAGTCCATAACAAGTGAAGTCTAATTCTGCAATGTAGTTAGACTTTATTATCCTGCAGAATTTGTTTCAAACTATATTCTGAAAAGTAAAGGTGATTACAAATGAGGTCTCCAAAGAAAAGTGTAGAAATATTTAATGTAGATAATTATGCAAACAAGATTTTCATATTCTAAGTTTTAATAAAATTAGGTTTAACAAAGCTCTCCAAGGAGGTGGCCCTTAGGAGTTTATCAAGATGAGCATTCCTAACTAAAAAAAATCAGGCTTAATGCTAAATTGAATTAAGGGTGAAGAACTAAAAAATATCACTGATCTACTGGACAAGAGTCGTGTACAACTTCACCCTTTTTAAAAAATAATATTTTAAAAGTATAAAATGTAGGAAAAAAAAAAAACCACCAAACATTAAAAAAGGACAGAAGAAAATGAGGTTTTTTTGGTCTGTTTCAAAATGTTTTTCTTACAATAAGTACAAAGAGTAGAACCGAGATAACTTTAAGGTGAAATCAGATGCCCTGAATTAACAAAGTTAAATTAATTCTGATTTTTCAAAGGTTAAATCTTAAGGGACTTAGGCTCCTACATACTTATGCTGAATTTCAAATTGAGATTTTGTCTCTTAAGCTGCCTAGATGCTTCTGAAAACATTACTCTGGGTCAGTCTAATTCATAATGAGATTGTAAACTATTGGATGTACTGGGAAGGTGAGAAATACTTCAGATTTGCTCCATCACTGCTAGAATGACTCAGGGACTGCTATCTGAAAAAAAGAAATAGGTATAGTATAGGATATAGTAAGCAGAGGAATTCCACTCTGCTGTTCAATGTCAAGTGGAATCAAGGGTCACACAGCATTTGACTCCTGAGGCGTTGTCCCACTCCTCTTGAGGAGAAACCACATTCACCTCACACAAAGCCTGAACTTCCCACTTGCTAAGCTGTACTGACTTTTAAGCAATTAAAAAAACTAGTGGTGGTCTCTTTTGTTTCTGTCTTGTGTCTTTTATAGGTCAACCACACAAATAATGGTGCTACTAATAATTGTACAATCACACGTGATCGGTTATTGTGGCATTAAACCTGCTTACCCAATCTCATTGTTACTCCCCCATTACCCACATAGTGTTTTGTCTTTTTGCTAGATATTATTTTATATGTGTTTGGGTATATTCCTCATTCTCCATTATGTCACTTCTTCCAAAGTTGCTTTCTACAGCACCTGAATTTGTAAAGCACTGCCATCCAAACCCAACTGCATATTGTTTTGATCTAGCTGGCAACAGCAAATCAAGCTCAGCTGGTAAACACGCTGTGCAACCCACTTTAGACAAGTATTACTGCGTGAAATCTATACCTGATCATATGCAGAGGCTACACTGTTCTACTCTTGATTATGAAAGGATCAGAGACATGCTTTTCAAGCCTTAAATCCTATGAACTTAAGATGAGTGGAAATATTTCAGATTTTATAGAACTTCTCATTCTGGAGTTGGTATTACTACAGCATGCATTTTTATGTGTTCATATTTCTATAGGTATTTCTTATAAAATGCAATTCTCTATGTATTTTTTGCTTGTATTATGTGGCCCTACATTTTATAATCCTATAGCATGAACTTCCTGGTTTCTTTTTGTCTATTCTCTTTGATGCAAATATCAGTATGCGGTTCCTGTTAAAACGCCATTTTTTTCCTGTTTAATTGTAACCAACAAAACCAAAATGGATAAATTTTTCCCACATAAAATATTAGCAGTGTCATCTGGATGGACAACTTTGATCATGTTATCTTAATTCCTGGGTGACACATGGGACAGAATTTCACCCAGTCTTTTCTGCTTATAGCCTACACCTTCTAGTTGTTCTCAAATATGCAAGTACACATCAGTAAAGGCAAACAGAGGCTTGATCTGAATGATGGAGAAATTCCAGAGAAAAATATGAAAGGACATACAATAAATCAGGCACATTCTGAATATATCAGAAGTACTGCTGTCACATCCCATCCAGAGGTATGGCGGGGGGAAGAGGTGATTCAGGTTTGTGGGTCCCCCTGGCTGGAAAACAGTATACACAATATTTAAGGTTCTCAAGCAAAAGGCTTTTATTTTGCAGGTTGGCCCCATTGCCAAATGATTTGGCGGCAGAAGGATTTATGTTATTTTAGATTCAATTGGTAAATATAAAAAAGTTTGCAGCACGTATAGGGTTGTAAATCTTATGTTACTATATTACTCATAAAAAGGAAATCAAAAGAATAGAAGTACACGAAAGAAAGAGAGAGAAAGATTTCAGCATCTTTATGGCTCTGCTTTGTGTATGATGAGGTTCATAGTCTCAGATCCAGGTTCGTAATCTCAGATCCAGCAATGTGCAGCATCCTCTGGTGTCTTGTTCAGTTCCTGCCATCAGACTGGTGGGCAGAGTGGTCCCCAGGATGGTGGGTGGGCACCAGCAGTGCTTGCACAAGTTGGGCTTTTATAGTCCTGTTGACTGCCTGCTTGCATAATCAATCATTGGTCTTTTGTGCAGGTGTTACTGGGGGTGATTGCAAAAGATGGAAAAGTCCTGAAGGGTCTTGGACCATCTTGAAGGGTCTCAGCGCCATGCTGGGCCTACCAGAAGATGGACCTACATTCTCCCCAACACATCCTCCACCTCCTGTATCAGCCAGCCAGCCTTTGTCTGTGGGTCATTAGCTTGTTGTTGATATGTAAATCACAATCCACCTTCTCCTGAATGTCCCATCTCCTGCGTCTGGATGAACTGGTTTTGCCACAGCGTTTGAGCCATTATCCTTTTCAGTGTCTGACAACTGCACATGCACACATTGACTCTGTGGTGCACGGATGTGGCAAAGAGATCATAAGTCTTCTCTTACAAGACTTCTGTATGTTCATCTATCCTTGACAAACTGTACTTCAGTGTGTGGAGCTCATGGAGCAGGAAGATAAATTCCCTAAAGCCAACCTAGTCAACCTGTGCTTTCACTCAGATATAAATCTTTTACCTTCGTATTGCTGCTCTACAAAGTAACACGTGCCAGAAATGTTGTAGAGGCCTTTAGCCCCGCCCGTGGTTGGCTATGGGGTCTAAGGTGGCTTTTCTTGGCTAATTCCACTGAATATTCTCTCCATAAGATTTTATTCAACCTGATGCAGAAAACTGAAATAATCTTCCACCCAAGACTTGAACCAAGCTATTGAACTAGCCTTAAATAATGATACGGACCTTAAGCGTTTATGATTCCAGATGTAGTTTAACAGTCTAGGAACTGTAATTCCAAAACAGAATCCTACCTAAAAGCTTACTACTGGCCATGACTAGACAAGATTCAAGATAAGGAAGACCTTTCTTTTGACCAAGAAAAAGCTACATCTTCTTATATCACCTTGCTTTTTCTTCATCTAGACACTCAGACATACCAAATAAACGTTCCCTTCTGACAAGGTGTTCATGTTGTGAAGTAACTAGAAAAAAGTGTTATTATAAACAAATGTTGAATTGTGTTCACAAGAAGTCGCCATAGGTATCTTTAGCATGGAAATCCATCTAGCTCCCCCAGAGACAGAAACAATGTAACAACCTTAACAGATGAGAACTACATATTTTTATATTGATATTACAGATGGTCTTCAGACTTAGGCATGAATAATTTCATAGGATTCCAAGGAAGTTCAATTTTAAATCGTTTGCACCCAACTTCCCCCCAGGAATCTTGAATTAATGTCAGGCTAACTCTTAAAAGAAACATTACTCTCTATATTATTTAAAGTTTCAAGAATCTGTGAGAAAAATAAGTGATCAGTTAATATATGAAGCCCCACAAGAAATACTCACCAGATATTAATTAACCACAGCACAGATCCTACCCTTTATTTCTCCTTGGTTCTCTTGAAGAATGGAAGCTGGCAAAACCAGAGAGCTGGACTTCATGCTGTGTTTGCTACAGATGCCTTATTAGGCTTCATGTAAGTTACACTGAGCACAGTTCAAATGGTTAACTCGGTTGTGGCTACTTGACTTGATTAATAATGCAGGGAGCTAAGGTCTACCATACACAGAGAGTGAACTACAGAACTGGTGTGAACTTAGGCTTCAGATGGATCACAATGATTAAATCTATGCATCGTGCTAGCAAGCCTGAATATATTTCTTAATCTTTTCAAATCTGTGTGCCTCAAATGCAAAGTGGAATGACAACATCTTCCTTAATTGACAGGCCTAGTAGAAAAACAAGTATATAAAATTTGCTGAGTGGTTAGAAACCACAATAATCATTAGGACTCGGCGTGAGACATTTCTACTCTAGCTAGAGACAACAATAACAACAACAACAACCACCACCAAACAATAAACAGAGGAGGGGAGGGAAGAGGAGAGAATGGGAGAGCAGAGGTGAGAATTAGAAGCCTGCTTGGGTGGGGTTTTTTTGTTGTTGTTTTTTAGGTTTTTTGGGGGGGTTGTTTTTTGGGTTTTTTTGGTAGTTTTTTTCCAAGCAGGATTTTTTTATTATTATTCTCAAATACTGTCCTATTTTCCCTCACTTTTAATGCACTCCATTGTACGTAATTATCTAATCTAGACTCAGAAGCAATGCAAGATTTTTATATTTGTAGATGGAGCTGGCTTGCCAAAAGGGTATTTTTATCGTGAGTTTCCTCATAAAGGCAATGAAAGATCTTTGCAGAAGATGGGTGAATACCATTTGGAAGAGTCAGAAGTAAACAGCTCATGGCAAAGGCACTGGCAAACTCAATGCTTACCCATATTGGGAGGCAGCGGGCAAAGAAAACAGAGTATGTTACACAAGCAGTTATGGTTGCATTGTGGAAAACACTTCCTCCAAATCAATGCAAGGGGTGGGATTCATTTATAATGCACACATCTACATCTGAAGTAGTCACCCTAAACTCCTCTCTATGGAGAAATAAACAATTTTAGAATTCAATTCATCTGACATCTCCTGGATATTAAATTTAGGATAAGACTTTGCACTAAGAGGATCTATGTCTCTCATCTACTGCATTTAATGAATTATTATTACTGTATGGGACCTGGGGTGATTAGCTCAGACACAGACCTCTACACTGTACAGATCAATAGCTAGTCAGGTGAAACTTTCTCTGTGGGTCAGAAAAGTATGAACATAAAAGGGTAGAAATAAGAGGAGAAAAATCAGGGTCATTTTCAGAGAATGGAAGGCAGTATTTGGAGTCCAGTGTCCTATATAAATGCTTTTAGACTGTGTATATGCATATGTACATACATAATGTCTATCATAACAGGTCGTGTTCTTTGAACTTCCATGTTTTTGTATACATAGAGAATGTTTTTTTAGGATGAGATTAGGATGAGTCAGGCAGCTACATAATGCAAAAGTACCTTTGAATTCAGATGTGGCTTTGTTTCTTTTGCATTTAAGTTTATGTTATTTTTAGGATATTCTGATAGCCCTAGGAGCAATTTATACAACTAAAATAATAAAATACTTGGTCCTCTTGGTGAATTTAAGTACCCTGAAAGACTGGAAACCCACAAAAAGCCCAGCTTCCTTGTTATCTCAGCTGCAGAAATTGTCATTTGAGGCAAAAAGAAAAGCCTGTGTAAAATGAGAAGACAGATACAAATGTTGAGATCTTGAGGGCTATTTGGAATCCTGTGGAATCAGAACACTCAGTCAGAAAGTAAGGAAATAAAATAAATAATAGTAAAAAGATCTAAACCCTCACAATCTTACAGGACAGAAGCTATCTTCCTTTTGCTTTCCAGTTCACAATACATGGTATTCAACACTATGCATTTACGTCAGTTTTTGTTGCATTTTAATCTGGTAATTAGTTTTTCCATGAATCAAATACTTTTTAAGGAGATCAAAGTGAAATAGCATTTAGCTTAATTCTGATGAGGCTGAAGCTATGCTTCGTTTGACCAAGGGTGTTTAAGAGTTGAACAATAATGTGTAATATAGAAAGACTTTAGCGGCAACCTTTTCCATTCTAACTAGTGCATAATATTGGTTTTGCAATCATTTAGTAATTATATAAGGAGGACATATTTATTACAAATTATTGATTTTATAATTACTGCTGCCGGTGTTCACATTATTACACAATGAAAATCTTTTAATATACAATGTTCTTCACCCTCAGCTGGCAAGCAGATAGTGCAATGCAATTTACTGAGTAGCCAAGAGTAGATTTTTATCGGCACTTCTTTTGCCAACTACCTGAGTGGCTTGCTTTCCGAAAAAAAAAATATTGCTAATGGCACTTAAACCAAGAAGAATGGCAAATCTCTCAAGGTCATTCCTGGAAGATTATTATAGTCAGTCAACGAAGAAAGAGGGAGAAAGAGAGAGAGAAAAAATTGTCTAATTGGAATTATTTTACTGCTAATATGACCAGGAATTAAAAGTTATAGCTTTAAATTTGCTGTAAGCTAAATAGACATAAAAGGCCACTATCATACACTGGATCATGATACAGGAAGATATATCTCTTATGAAATTGATTTTTCCATGTGTGCAGGCTGACTGCTCTGTGCAGCTAACCTGCCTGTAAAACTGCAGGGAAAAGTCATATTTGGAGCTAGTGTATAATTGTCAATATGTTTTATATTCTTAAGCAAGGGATTTTTCTTCAAGACATGAACAAAAGAGATTGTCCAAGTTCACCATTTGGTTGGGTCTGCAGCTACTTACTAATAGCTGTTGTTAAGAAACTGTCACCCCAAACAAAGAAGAGTTCTGCACCATGAGAAATCTTGGAAACCAGGGCTTCCCATTACTGGCATCAGAATCTAGCATCCTGGTATACAGAACATAGACCTGACAGATGCAAGAGGATACAAGTACCGTCCATAACTTCCTCTGCACTTGCCAGGTCTGAAATTTTGACCGGAATCACGCACGCACACACACAGTCACACACAAAAACACTTCCCTCCACATCCACCCTCCCACTCCAATCCTCTCCACTTAAACATACATGCATTTGGCAATGGGCCCAAGGTTGGATGTGAATCTGAATTCTGTTACTTGATTGCTTTCTGTCTCCATTGATAATAGATTAAGCTGAAGATGGTAAATTTTTGTGCATAATCATTTGAAAACCTGAAGAAGGGTGAGCCTGTGGATATTCTGTGATGTGTAAGTAAACCAAGACAACTCGTTTACTGGCACAGTAACTTGAGCATTTAAAAAATAATTTGATCAACACACCTGCAGAAAATATTTCTGCCTCAAAAACTCATTAATATTTTCTAGTTTGGTTGAATAATGTTACATAATTTTCAGAAATCAGTAGCCAGGGAAAAAAAATATTTAAAGGTAAAGTTTAAAAGGAAATTAAATTCCCCTTAATTTAGACTGCCAAAATTTAAAAATTAATCAGTGCTTATAATGTCAGCAATAGACAACAGAGATGAAAAGTCTGCTTCAGGGTGAGATTTATCCTACTCTGCCTAGGTACAAGTTGTAGGAGGAGATGAAATGTCCACTGGAGGTACCTAGCTCTCCTTGTTGATTAAGGTAGGGAGTCCAGATGGTAAATGGCTATTTGGATTTTGTGCCCAGTTTTCTATGTAGGACAGTCATCTAGGGAAAATGCCCTGCAAATGTCCTTCCCCTTCAACTGCACAGTATTTCAAGATCTAAACAGGCAGACTCCCAAACTGTGTAAAAACTTTGTCCTGCATCTTCTCCATAGCTTATACTTATTCTGTGATTCAGTCTAGGAGTCCTAGTCAAAAACAAACTCCTTGTTGTGTATTGAACAATAATTAAAAAAAAAAACCCTAAAAATAATTCAAATATATATATATATTTTACTGCCCCAGAAATGTTAAATTTATGTAGAAGGTAAAAAACAATAGGACTTACAGACAAATTGAAAAGTGGACATCTGATTTGCTAGCAGGTCTTGCATTTTAGTGGTTCTCTAGAAAGGTTTTAATTAACAAAAGTGAAAACAGCCTTGTCTAAGGTGACCAGTTGCAGCTCTCATGAAATCTTTTGTGCCTTTTATTTTTTCTAGAAAATGTAAAGGAGTGCAATAATAACATTTCATGATGATGACTGCTGCTTCAAAGCCAAAGCCTGTGAGTTTAATAGGTTCACAAGTCCATTCTTCACTGTGGAAGTTGATTTGTGACATCCTCTCACAGACTTGTTGGGCATTTTGTTACTGCTGGTATAGAAATACTTTATTTTCTCTGAAAAAAAAAGTTAAAAATAATAAAAGGAATAAGAACGATTTGAAGTATTCTTCAAAATTTAGACATTTTATTTATCTATTTTGTAAGAAAAATGGAATTAAGTGCAAATATATTTCATCAAAACACAAAAATGCAATAGCTTTGGAAGATAGACATCAGCAAATATAAGATTTCTTTTTTATTCCATAGAATGCATGTGAAAACAACCAATCTCCATTAGAAAAATAAGAAACTTACAGAAGTTAACATAATATTTATTTTGTTAGTTTGCTTCAATGCTATACTAAATGCCAACTAATCATGTATCTGCCCATCTTCAAAGCTATTTTCATGACATTAGGTGCCTTCAACTTATAAAAATGTACACAATTTTTTATGTAGCTTCTACTTTAACTGAAGAACATTGGATGTAATTGCATAAGGGGTGATGGCCTGAGACCACTATTATTGACCTGAAGACCTCAGTGACTTGCAAACTAATAGGCTCAGCTATTAAAGAGGCAGAGTAATTACGATCTATCAGTACAGAGACAACTAATTGGTTTTAAGCGGTTAGGGTTTTGTCTTGTCTTTGGTTTGGTTTTGTTGTTGTTTTTGTTGTTCTTGTTTTGGGCTTTTAGGTTTTGGCTGCTTGGTTGGTTGGTTATGTTTATGGTTTTGGTTTTGTTTATGTGTGGGTTTGTTTTGGTCTGGTTTTGGTTTTGGTTTGGTTTGGGTTTTTTTTAGACAAACTAAGCTTCTTCCTCTAGTTAATCTTGTAAAATACCTCTTCAGAAAAGAAAGCTAATCATATTTAAAAGCTGATTTTTCTTACCTGAAAATTACAATCAAGGCAAAGAATATCATTTTTGCTCTGTTAGTTACAGAGAAAGTCAAGAAGACTGACAAGAAACTTCACAATTAAATAGTAATATTGAAGTGAAATGGGTTTCTTTTTTCTGCAAACACTTCTTAGTGTAATGGAAATAATACAAACTGGAAAAACAAAACAAAACACACCACTTTAACAGTCTGTAAATCAGTATGATTTCACTGTTGCTGTTTAAACTGAGTTTTCAGACCTTTCTCTATTTTTGAGTCTAAAAGTAAAACTTGATTTATTCTTCAGTTTGTATAAGAAAAATGCTTCAGCTGGTGCAAAATAAAATGTATACATTTAGGAATTACAATAATGATTACACAATAATATTGATATAGTCTTATTTTTCCTTTATTGTTGAATAAAAATGGACTTTAATCCTATGAAAAAAATTATAAACTTCCTTTTTTGTTCTCAGATGGAATTATGGTTTACATCCTTAATATAAATAATTTTTTACGAAAGAAAGATTTTTATCTTTCATGGGGTCAGATAAGTAACTAAATATCCTAGAATGAAGGCTGTATTTTTCTAGAGACTAACTCACAAGTTATTTGAAGACAGTCCTGTCTGTCATGTACTTTCAACTTCACTTAATTAGAATGGCAAATAAACCTTTACACTGCTCCATGTCACCACTATAACGCTTGTGACTTCTTTCAAAGAATGCAGATGCTGTCTTTTCTCATTAATGATCTACTTTTCATCAACTGCTTTATGGCAGACAAATCACTGGTGAACCTTTATAAGACTCTCAAATTTTGTAGTTAGAAGATATCACTGAGTTTACTTAGTTTAATTTCATTCATAGCACAGAACACAGGATTTTTAATTCCTTCTTCAAGTCAATAGCAGTCCTTTGTACAGAATAACCTTTTAGAGAAAACCAAAATCTAATGTTACTAAAAAAATGTGCAGTGATGGAGAATACAATATAAATCTTGTTATTCTAACAGTTAATTACTCACACTGTAAAAACTCAAATTTGTCTACTTTATATTGCCACTAATTTTTTCTTTTCTCTTATCCACCCAATTAGTTTTGTAGTATTATTATCTTGATTTTAATTTTTAGATTTTTTACTGTGGTATTTTCCCATTTTGTTCTCCATGTGACAAACATGGTTTGCTCCTCAATATATTACTTGTTATTAGCCACACTGAAAATACACATCAGGCTTAGACACAAAATGTATTATTGCACGTCATCTGATCTCTACTGTCTGTTCCATTGTGTACAATAAATCTGGGCTAAACGTAAGATAAGCTGAGTTTTCTTGGCCCTCTTTTCACCAAGCTAAACGAATTCCAACAGCCTTTTTGTAGGGTAGACTACTCCCATGGATGGTTATCATGAATCATCCGACTTGTTATGTATGATGCCAGAATAGCTGTTCGTATGTCTGAGTCTAATAGTGTCCTTGTCCCTAGATTATTGGAGGCTGAGAGCCCTGTGTATCACTAGCTGGTATTGCTTCATTATTTATCATTCCTTTAGTTTTTTTATCAACTTCAAGCTTTACTGGTAATGATTTTATGTTTTATTCCAACTTGTTGATAAAATGTTTACTATCATAGAGCCAAAAGTCAATGCCAGGGAGACCTCAGTCAGAACACACCTTATTTGCATTAATTCCCAATTTGCAGTTATGTTGTGGTACATATTATCAACTATTTATTTAACAATTCAATGTGAATTGAAAAAAGTGGGGTTTATCTTTTTTTTTTTTTTTTTTTTTTTTTTAGTTTCTCGTATACAAGTCAACTTCTTCGAAGGAGTTACATTATTATTAAATGTTTTTATTTTATTAAATTAAACCTGTCCTCTCATCAAAGAACTGACATGAGCTCATTGGAAAAGATTTATTCTAACCTCTGCATATTCACAGGGATTAATACTTTCCTTTAATTCACCGTTCACTCAGGCTGCTCTCAAATGGTCTGTGATTTTTCTTCAAACCTAAATGAAACTTGCCATTGCTTGGATTACCCTATTTATTCTTCCTTTAAAAGTTTGTTACTATACATTCTTTCCATCACACTCCTAGCATGCCCTGAAGTGTTAAAGACTGGATTAAATCTGCTTTAATGGTCTGGGTAGCTCCTGAGCCAGATATATACACAAACTTATTGAGTCCTAATGAATTAAAAGAGAAACTCGTGTAAAACAAATATAATTCAAATGGAAAGTTTTTAATCATGATTGACAACCAAGTCTTATGGGCCACCGAAGTAGCCTATGAGAGACATAGGGACAAACTTTTTAGCAGGGACTGTTATACTAGAACAAGGGGTGACGGTTTTAAAGTAAAGGAGGGGAGATTCAAACCAGGCATGAAGAGGAAGTTTTTACAATGAGGATGGTAGAATGGCCCAGGTTGCCCAGAGAGGTGGTAGATGCCCCATCCTTGGAGACATTCAAACCAGGCTAGATGGGGCTCAGAGCAACGTGGTCTAGTTGATGTTCCTGCTCATTGCAGGGGAGATGGACTAGATGACCTCTGAAGGTCCCTTCCAACACAAATTATTCAAGGATTCTATGATTGTAGGTATTTTCTACTAATCCCATGTATTGCCACCCCAGTCTCCTGTTGTCCCATGCAATATATACTAGTTTGAATGACACACTGTCATAGACTTTGAAATCTTAATTGCTCAGTCAATATGATAATCAACACAAAAAAATCCAGAGATTGTCCTGGCAGGATCTAATCTCTGCTTCCAGAGCTGGGCTACCAGCTGTTTCCTTAATATTGTAGAAAACAAAAGGGAAGGCAAAATTTGGGTGAAAAGGCACCTGTCTTCAATACCATCCATGATAATAAAGATATCGTATCATTACATCTTCAGTTACAACTGATCAAGCCACTGTAATGATTTCTCCTACTGTTACTGTGTGGCAGTTGCACTTTCCCCCCCCATGCCCTGAGATCCAGTGTGGCAGTTGCTCATCCCCCTCTCAGAACTGGGGCCTTCAATGGGCAGTTAATGGATCTCTTTGTGGAGACCCAGAGCCGGTGGGCAGGGTCATCTGCAGAGGAGGGGCCAAGCCTGCCCACAGCCCAGAGAAGCTGAGAAGCTTCTCAAATACCCACAGTCGTGGGGGGTGGTGGGGCGTGCAGAGAAGCCAAGAAGCTTCTGGAATGCCCACAGCCAGATCTGAGCTGACTATAAACGGGGTTCCTGCCGAAGACCCCTTTGTGTGGTCTTCTCGGAGCTGCGGGTCTGCCGTGCTGCCGGAGTCACTCCCCTTAGACGGAGAAGCCGTCTAAGGTAACTTCCCGGGATGGGGNTGCACGCTGTGGATCTCCATTATTCTTATTTCACTGCACCCCAAATAATCTCCTAACCTAATATCCGAACCTGTATCTTATGTTATTGGAGTGCTAACTAATTGTATAAACCCTGTTTCCAATCGGTTTATTGGCGGTACTTTTCTGGCCAGAATAAAGTTTGTTTTGGACCTTGTTGTCCGCCTAAACTTATTTTTGGGGTGCCTCCATGACACACTGCCATCCTTTTCTCGTCATTTTCACAACTGTTATAGTTAGACTGCCTCTGATACTGTTTGTCATCCATCTAGGATTACTTTTGGGGCTGCTTCAATCTCTGTTGTGCTGTTAACAGTAAATTTAGCCATCTGAGTAGATGTTCATGTTGGTCCTTAATGGCTCTGAACTAGTTCCCAGTAGAACTGCTTTGTTGCTGTCTAAGGATATGGAGAACAAACACACATGAACACAACTTCCAGGGATACTAGCCAGGGACTGTCTGGAAGATCACGCTTTGTTAACCAGCCGAGTTAACCAGCAATAACTCTGTAATCAGAATGAATGCAAAAACAATATTTAGATGCTCAGATGGTTAGAACTCTTAGTGGGCAAGGATAAGCCTTAACTTCTGGTCTTTCACTGGAAGTCCATGGAACCTGTCATGGCAATTTACAAATTTACGTCTCTTTCTCTCTCTCTGATATCTTTATCATATCTACTTCTCTCTCTTTTCCTTTTTCTTGAACATATAAAGATAATATCATTGTAAGTTCTGCTGCTACAGTTTTGTTAAGTTTTGCATTATAGTTACTAATTGTTGCCAATCTACCATTTACAGAAGGGTTTTTGCTGTGAATGTATTAAGTTTTGTGATAAAATAACATACTTTTCCCAAGTCACTGATCACTGTAATTTGTATTCCACCAAGTGCTTTTAGTAAATTCATAATTTAATTGGACTTCTTGAGTGATTGTCTGTCATTCACTTTGCATTACCACATAGAAATACCCAGAGTTAACTCCTGATCTCACCTGGTGAGACAGGGCACATGTCATGTTCATAGTTAACTCGTGCCTAAACCCACCTGGTGGGTTGGGACGAATACACACCTGCAGCTTCAGTCTTGCTGCTCACTAACCTATGCCCATCAATAAAAAGGAAATAATGATGTCTCCTCTACCTTCATTATCTACTTAGATCATAAACTTTATTATAGAAGACAGTGGGGGGAGGATGTTTGGTTTTGTTTTGTTATTCCGAGTGTATATAGCACATCAGGACTCTGATCACTTGAGTAGGTAATGATACTCTGCTAGGAATATTAATATCATTACATAACTTCATCATTTCTTTGTCTTCATGTGGAGTCTGCACTACCGCATACATGTGGAATATTTTATATAATACTCTCTTCTTACCTTCCCCAGAAAAGAAAACTTTAACAGTGTTTTCATTTCATTGATTTTATCAGAAAAAATTCTATTGGGTAATATCTGAAATCATAAACCTCACCAGCTGAGGAGATGGCAAGTAATATGTATAACCACGTATTCAGTATGTTTTTACCAGTGACTGCACACGTGTTGAACACCAAAAACATACATTGATTTTAGACAGTAACTATTGTATAAAAGGGCATATAGGTTTAATCAGTAATTAGTCAGTAATCAAATCAAGCCAGTCATTCCAGATTCTCACTACAGATATGTAGTATATGTTTGGTCCTGTGCTTCTTGGCTGATGTTATCTGAAAACATGCAAATGAAGACAGTCAACTCAGTTGTATTTAAGTACAGGAGGAAAAAAACTCTCATTTACCTTTTTAAGGAAATGCCTATGTTATGGAAATAACTTTTTTTTTCCCCCAAAATAAATATCTAGTACTCTGTCTTAGTGGTAAGCACAGAAAACAACTCTGGCTTTTTGAGCATTTGCTACTATGTGGTTTTGTGTTTGTTTCTTTTTTTTTTCTTCCAGTCTTCATCTCGACAAAACTCCTTTTACCTTGAGTAACATCAAATAAAACATTTCACATTTCACGAACTATGCTTCTCTCAACGGTTTTCCTCTATGAAAGAAACAAGTATAAGTCTTGTCTTCTACGCAAATGTAATGTAATGAATACAGCTATCTGATGAATACAGGCCTGCCTGATTTTCTGTTGGGGACCATATTAATTTACTGGGAAGAATAAAAGGAAAATACTTAAAAGTTACAGGATACCACAAAATAAACATGACTACTGCTGTACACTGTTACGTTGTTCTGTCATTTTCATTGTTATTAGTCTATTTTCCCATAGACTTCTGTCTTTAGTCCTCCTAAGAACACATAAACCAATTGACTCAGTTTGATTTGACAAGGAGGTAGATGGCTCAAAGATACTTATTTCCTATAAACCTCATAAGACAAAAAAAAAAAAAACCCCAAACCAAACAAAATAACCAAACTAAACCACCACCACCACCAAATTGGTCAAGAAAAGGAAATCCTGCATTATGGAAACAGTAGCAGGTACTTGATCCTTATCTACACATTAATAAATCCATGTGGGAACATGGTAATAGCAAGAAGGAAATTAAGTTTAATCATGCTTTTTTGCATTATACGGGTTTTTTTGATCCTGCCTTGGGATGAGGTCTTGGGTTTTTTTGTGTGTGTTTTTGTTTTTGTTTGTTGGTTTGGTTTGTTTATGTTTTGTTTTGTTTTATCTTTTTTATTATTATTATTATTTTTTTCCCCTGTAATGGTTGAGAAGGGAGGATTTGCAGACAAAATACCTTGAATAAGTCTGGTAAAGCATGTAACAGCAAGGGAAATTGCTTATCAAGTACATTAAAAAAATTAAAGTTCTGAGTGGCTTGGATGTGTGTATAATCATCATTGTTATTGTAAGTGAACTTTGTGGTTATGGATGTGTGTTTACATAAAAATAGAAAATATAAAGGGCAGAAAAGAACTGCATCCTCATAAAGCATATAGAAAGTTAGGTGCAGAAAAGAGAAAACATGTTTGAGTACAAAAAACAACCAAAAAGAAGTTGAATGTCAGCTCTCTCTGAAAACAGAATCATACTAATTCTTTGGTACATAAAATATATTTAAACAAGAACTTATGTAAATTGCTGAGTAAATAATTTCTGTACACAAAATAGAAACATTTTGCTGTTTATTGAGATGCCTAATTTAGGTTACATCTGTATATCCATTAAAGAGAACTGAAAAAAAAATACTTCTCAAAGCTGGATGAGTAGCCCAGGGAAAAATCAGATTGCTCTCCAGATATATCTGCCCTGTTCTGATAACTATACTCTAGCCTGAGAAGACATTTAAGTTCAACTGATTACTGGGCTAATGACAAGGTGAAGTGAATAAAAGCCGAACTACAAAACCAGGTCTAACTCCTTCAGTAAAGCCAGTAGAAAGTAGAGAAATAATAATGTAATAAAAGTAGAATCTCCAGGGTAAATTTATGCTCTTTCAAGACTCCAAAACAAACAGATTTTGGCTTCAAAAAGATCCACTAATGTTGGCTTTGTCATGGTCTCAAAGCATTGACTTCAAAACAGGGCCCATTTTCAGTCACCTACCTTAGAAACAGTCTCTTCAATTATTTTCTAAAAAAAAAATAGTGTGTACAGGATTTTTTTTTTTTTTAATAAATTTATTGCAACCACAACTTTTATTTTCTAAAGGGTTATATTTAAAGTTTGAAATAATCTAAAATTCCATTTTTTCTTTTTTTTTCATAAAGTACGTTGTTAAATTCATCATCCTTCAAAGAATAAACATGAATTCTAACGACTCTTATTTATGAGTTTAAAAATAGATCAATATGGTACAAGCCACGTAGTAGCCTAATGCCAAGTGCAAGGATCGTCTTGTTTTATCATCAAGCTCCCTGAAGATAAGAGCTAGTTGGATTCTGATTTGGGACACAGGCAAATCCATCATTTCATTATGAATGTGTCGTACATGTTTGAGTAACCTTGACCAAGGGTATGGATTCCTGAAGAATTTACCAATAGCTAAGTTTTGGTGCTGCAATTTTACATTGTATCTGTCATTGCATGGTGATTGTAAGTATTCCTTTTTTCAAGGGCAAGGCACACACAGGGGCATCTGTGGAGCAGTCGTCAAGCTTTATTGATCCAGATCATTTTTTCGCCTATAAAACGGAAATAAACATGGTTTTCTATAAGGTGTTTTGAGTGCGCTCCTACAGAGTATAAGTAGCTGTTATTACTCTTGATAATGATACATTTGCTAATGCATCAGTCAAAATCTTTGCAGATGTGTGAAGTTCCAAGACAAGTAAATCTCTCACTCTCCCTATCAGCTGACCCTTTCCTTCACTTTCCTTCATTAAAATTAAAGCAAGATTAAAAGGTCTGATCAGGATTGTAGCTGCAAAGAAAGTTAAAAGGAGACAGCCATTTAACTTCTTAAGGCACCTCTGAAAATCCCAGCCTAACATCACTACAAAGTAGCTGAATCAGAGCAATGTTTTTTCTTGGTAAGTAATCTGACAGTCATAAAGAACTTCCACTTAACAAGTGTTTCCTTTTTGTTACAGAACAATCAGAACTTTTTTAGCTTGATTCTCAACGTGGATTTTTCATATGGAACAATAGTTAGCTCTTTGATAGTTAACACAGTAATGAACAATTAGGTAGTAATTTATCTGTTACAGTGTATAGCCCCATTGAGATGAGATAACTTTTCTTAAGATTTCTGGCAGACTTTTTTGCATCTTTTTCAGTTAATTTTTGTTCACACCTGGTTGTAGTTTCTGGACTACTATGCTATCCAGAATGTGCAAAATTCCACTGACTTCACCTGTTTTTAAAATAATGCATCCATTTAGTGATTTTTTTTTCTCCAGATTCTATTTATCTGCATTTTACTATCACAGTATCCAGTATGGAGTACTTCCATAAGGGTTTTAGATGTTATAACTTAATTAAATGCAGAATTAAGCATTTAGGTAAGATACCTAATGCATGGGAAGAATCAGACAAACACACAAAAAAAGCAGTTCATACAGCTAAGAAGCTACAGTAGAAAGTGCACAGGGTAAAATGAGACTCTGTTTTCAGAGCTGCGGTGAAGATATTTTCATCTGGTTTGATATATATGTCTTTCAGAACTACAGCTCATTCTTGAGCTTACTGTTAAAAAAATAATCCAATAATGGACATTAGAGGTTGATTAAATCTGAGCAGGACACCCACCTCAAAAGTAGAGAGTGTGTGTGTGTGTGTGTATAAAATATCCATTGTTTGCCTATTTAGAACAAGTCTCTTGAGCCTCTTTGCATTCCAGGATGACTAAGCTATTTTAAATTCCTAAATCTGGGCACATGAATGCCCCATTAATTGACCAAGTCCATGCTAGTTCCCTGATCTTTCTATGATATATCCACAAGGTCACCTAGAGAACCCTAAGAAAGCTACCAAAGGTGGATGAAATCAGTTGTCCTCCAACAGGATCTGTCATAGAGTGGCAACAGCCAATATGACTCCTTCGTTGAAGAATTCTAGAAAAAAAATAGAGTAATCTTCCCCCACTTTATGAATTCTACTAGAGCTTAATGGAACTAACTAACCACATCACTAAAAGGCTGTTTCGTTCTGTTTATGTATCACAAAGAAATGCAGATGTTTGTGGTAGAAATTTAGAAGTATAAAAAAATTTGATACCACAGAGTGAACGTCTAATAAAGGTGATTTGAAGAAGGAAACTTTGGGCTCGTGTACCTAAAGCATCAATTTTAGTACTCAGCAGTATGTGAAGGATCAAGCAACTCTTCAGTCTTATGTCGTAGTAGTATCAACATCCCTTTTGCACTTACATGCCATTACAAATATCATCCCCCCTGATTTGCCTCAAAGTCCAGTTTATGGCAAATAACACGGGAAATGAGAGAAACAATTGGAATTTATATTGTTATTAATGATTAAATATAGTAACATTGTTTCAAGATCTACTTCTATTAAAGAAGCATTAGCCCTTCTATGACGATCATTCCAAAAGTAAACATTTTCAAGGAAAAAAAAAAAATCTTCTGCAAGTACCTGTTCATGACGGATATAACCTTAAGTCACTCACTCACATGTTTTAATACTTGTCTTTAAGTCTGATGAGTTCAAAGGAGATGTGCATCACTGAATTTGCAATAAAAGGCCTCTGCTTATCCTGCTGAATAATAAGAATTGCTAATGACACCAATTAAGAGCTGTAAATGTCATTTACACTTGTTTGTTATTTTTCAAGTCAATAAGGCTATGGAAGCCAGAGAAGCCTGAGATCACTTGGACTGGGGCAGTCTGAGGGGACATTTTAATGGAAATATTATATAGGGCAATAATAAATAAATAAATAAATAAATAAATAAATAAATAAATAAATAAATATGTAAATAAAATAATGGCACAATTACTTCTGTGATTAGTACAGTTGCAGAGAATACGTTAGCCATGTTTTTTCAGGAATGATGAGCTATACAGAAACAAAAGTACAAAACTGGGGGGAATAAAAATGACACCTCTTCCCAGTCTCCAAATCCACATAAAACCAAAACCAAAACAAAACAAATCTATGTTCATGCTAATTACAGAGAATTAAAAGTAAATCTCTTCTAATACTGGTTTCCTGTTCTATACTGCATGAGCTCATGGATACAAGGTTTGACGTACACATGCAAACAAACAGCTGGGATCTAGACTGAGAAAGAATCTTACTGTATTATATAAAAAAAAGAGCCACTAGGACTAATAACTACACTAAAGCTACATTTATTTAATACTATATTGTAAAAGATGGATAACAAGTATTCTGAATGGTAATTAGTCATCTGAAATCTGATGTGTTTAGTCACAGATCTAGTTCCAGACCTCAGGTTTGTAAAAGACTGATTTATAGGTACAGGGACTCCCTATCTGTTTTGCCATCCAGACTTTCACTGGAGTATGTCTGAGAACACTCCTTTGAAATTGTCTTGCAAGGAACAGGAAGCAAAGGAGTAAATGGCTTTAAACTGAAAGAAAGTGGGTTTAGATTAGATATAAGGAAGAAGTTCTTCATTATGAGAATGATAAGACACTGGAACAGGCTGCTCAGAGAAGCTGAGGATACCCTATGCCCGAACGTGTTCAAGACCAGGTTGGATGAGGCTTTGAGCAACCTGGTCTAGTGGAAGGTGTTTCTGCCCATGTAAAGGGGGTTGGAACCAGGTGATCTTTAAAATTCCTTCCAACCCAAACCATTCTATGATGATTCTATGATGATTCTATGATGACTGGATAACTTGAAACTTCACGGCCAAAATATGTAGGGCTAGAATAATGAAGATAATTCACTCGTCAACTTGTGTAAATGTCTAACTTCATCAATTATTACCTGCATTCCCATGGTACTTGGATTTCTCGCATTGGTCCTGTGCAAGGTTTCCACAAGCGTATCTCTCCCTTTACTGTTCAGCAAACTGCAAAGTATTGCCTTCATAGTCATGACCCTCAAACAAGGAACTTCTTTACCTGTCTTACATAAGTATCCCAGTCCTGTGGTCGTGGATCCTGTTCATAGAATATCTGTTAGGATAAAACTGCATCTGTGTCTCCACATCAGAGTAAGTCAGTGGAAGATTTTGACCTGCTGTATGGGAAACATTGGATAAAATAAATTTCTAGAAACAGAAAAATAGACTTTAATCTTTTATCACCCAGTTGACTCACCTCTCTACTGGCTCATACAATTAATCTCTCTCTTTTTCTCCTTGTATCTTTATTTTGGGGATTAAGACATGAGCATGAATCTGATTTGAGAAACAGAAATTAGAGGTGAAGCAGAGTGAAGATTTGGACCTCTACCAAAATATCTAAAGACAGGTTCCCTGGAGAATAGGTTGTTAGTTAATTTGGGGTAGAATTTACCTTTCTTTTCTCTTGTTTTCAGGAGAATACAGTGCTTTGCTGTGGCCAGTAAGTGACATGTGGTTTCCAGGTTTTCTTCCTGTACTACTGCAGCAAACCTGTCTGCACACCTAGCTGACCTAAACCTCTGCCTTTTAAGAGCTTTATCACTTCGAGAGGAAGAGGAAGAGGAAGAGGAAGAGGAAGAGGAAGAGGAAGAGGAAGAGGAAGAGGAAGAGGAAGAGATGATTACATGATTCAAAGCTAAAACCTGGAACTTCAAACACTGTCACTCACTGTGTGAGGCTACTGTAGATGACAAATGTTCACATGAGCTCACAACCAGACTGCTATGCTAGAAAAGCAGAGCTGAAAGCTTGTTTATGTTTGTACCTTTCCCTATGAACTGCTACTGGCTACTTTCAAACTGGTCTAGATTAAATAGTTGTCCCACTTACAATAGGATTCTTTTCCTCTGAATCTGACAGCCCAAACCTGAGCAGCATCCCAGTAAGTTGCTACAATTGTGATTTTTCCTTTCTTTGTTTTATGTGTCAGTGTTTTTCTTAGGGGCAGGGAGGTATGTGAAGAGAAAAAAAAAAAAAAAAGGCAAAAAAAAAAAGCCAGGCAAACGACGAGATAAACAAAACACTTATACCTTTGCAGACTACCATTCCATCTACATCTGTCTTGGTGCGCTCCCACCAACTAGTAGTTATTGAGTGCTTTTCAATTGACATTTATGACTGCCTCTAATGGCTTGCTTGTACATGAGGCTTGCATATCCTAACTAAATATTCAGTGATTTTTTCTTATTCTAATGTCCTTAATTAGATTTATGAACTCTTTACTATGTTTTATGTTGATGAGGGACTGAGAATAAAATCCCGAAATGCTCACTCTAATAAAATATCACAGCTAACCAACTTGTGCTTTTGCATGCGTTCTTTCAGTGAATAATGAGCTTTAAATAATGTTCTGAATATGTTACCAAGGATGGGCTAAAGAAATACAGACTGGTGATCTATTACAATACATTAATAAACACACTGGTACATCTAGTTTGTTGTCTATCAGGAGTAATAGATCATGCTGTAAGAACAAGTTAACGGATAAGGGGCTTGAGGATTTTTGGAAAGTCTTGAATATAACTACCTATTTTATATAGAAGAAATCAATATATTTTCATTTCCAATCTATTTTGACTTTTTTTTTAGTTCTTTGAATCTGAAATAAATAATTGAATGAGATATAAAGCCTGACTGTTGTATAAGATAGTCTTACATTTTCATACATAGATCTAATTAGCTTATTTTCCTAGATTGAAAATGAATTCCTAGTGAAAATGTTTAAGCAACATAAACCATCGTAGTTGTCAGGAAGTAGCACTCTAATGAAATTGTCATAAAACTTGTCAAAAAACTAGTACCTAGTATTAACAGCAGAAAAACTTACTATACCTACACATTTGTCTGGCACATGAAAACTAGGATGAACTTTTCTTACCAGTATCAGATCACTCCAGTGTGAATTCTCTGGGTACTGATCCTGTTAAGGGACCCTGCAGATAATCATGCCTTCTATTCAGGTGAAAGTGTACATTTTTCAGAATTATGTCCAGAGGTAATATATATCAACACAGTCCTATTGACTTCAGTAGATCTGCTGTGACTGGCATCCCAGTTAAATAAGGAAAAGCATATTCTGCTGGTTTTTGTCATTTTATGAGTCCTTGGTACTGTGAGCAAGACCAGATGAGTTGCTCTGTTTTGTGACGTCATTGTATAAGCAGGTGGTCATTTCATTCCTTATTCTACCAAATAGAATAGTTTTGTGAATGCCTTCCATCATTTCTCCTTCTCTCCTTTATATGACCCTTTCTGGCTTTGCCAAGAGACATGAGACACGTAAGTCCACTGACTCTGTTGTGCTTTGTATAAGAATTTATAATGGTATGGTCTTTCTGCCAAAGGCTGTTTTTCACTGCTTTCTGAATAGCCAAGTGGATTCTGAATGTTGATTAGAAGTGTTGATGTTCCTGAACTTGCTACTACAACTAAAATGATCTTGTGAAATAAAGTTGCAAGGGCAGCTGTTAAAAAAACTACGAAGACATTCCCTCACGAATGTCAGAACAGTATATACATGCTTTCTGACTCACATTGGACTGTCTATATGTACAGAGCAACACGTTTGTTTCCACTGTTTTCACTATAACAACTTAGAGAAACAGAGTTTTTCATTATCATATATCTCAAGAATTAGACATTAAAAAATTGTTAACTTGCATGCATGTAGATGTAAATACCTTGTGTATCTAAACTCCAAAGCAAGACCAATATAAATCAAGTGGGTAAACCTCAGCTCAGAGGTTCCAGACTATATTTCTGGAGATCTTGCCCAACTTTTTCTTAAAGGAAGGGAATTTGAACAAGGTTCCAGCTCCGCAGGGTCATCTCTCAGCTCAAAGAGGACTTTTCTTACCTTTCCAAAATGCCCAGGTAAGAGCTGTGAGAAATGCAGGGGGTGTTACTTCTCTTCCTGAAGTTCATCTCGTATTGCACAGAAATCCACGTCTCCCCTTCACAGGTGTGCTGACATTAAAATACAATGAAAAAATGGGTGCCAAAAGAATATAAATGGCCAACAGGAACATTCTAATTTGGAAAAAAAAAAAAAATTCCAAGTAAAAAATGTGTTTTTTTCAACAGTCTCTTGATTCTGACAATTTTTCTTTTGCTTCTCCCAAATGATGTCTCGAACCAAACAAGCACCATGTGTTGAGAGCCACATTAAAATATTGTATTTCAAAATGTTAATTTTTTATGTAAAATGGACAGTTATTTCACAATAAACTTCAATTCGTCACATTAGAGTCGGACAAGCTGAAATAACAAATCTGTTTTAGTTTCTGCTTTTGTGTCTCATGGAAATATAGAAACTCCTCTTTTTTGGGGAGGGTGTGCCTCTGAATTGACTATTAAAAAAAAAGAAAAAAAAGACAAAAAAAGACAAAAAGGACTAAGGCACGTCCACCTCTGTGTTTTTCAGTGTCTTCAACTTAGTCCCAAGTTGGAGTGAAGGTAAATGTCAGAGTTCTGAAGCATCAAAACATGAGAACAAAGATTTCATTTCCTGATCAATTCTAATATGTGCATATATCAAAATGCTTAAAAGCAACAGCTAGTCATTTTAAAGCAACAAATTACCTACAAGAACTTTTGGAATACTGCAGAATGCATCAGACCTCAAGGGTTCTTTTATAATATGATATCTGTTTTTTTTCCTATGCTTTGTTGATAGTGGCTGGAGTATGGCATCAATAGTTCTGCCAAGGAAATCACGATTTGTTGTTTGTGAAGATCCCATGACTGAATACAGAAGGATAACAAGACCTTTGCAATCTGTACTTCTTATACAAGGTCTGTCCTGCTGTCAAAGCACTATCTCGATGTTTATCTATATATATTAGGGCAATAGTCTTTGAATCAATATTTATAAATTAATTTTAATCTTTCATAGAGGATTCAGTAACAAAATCAAAACTTATTACACCATAAAAGTTAGTCCTGAGATAGCCAATTTTACAGTCCTGACTATGTCGACAGTGCAGATCTTTACTGCAACCTGCATAAATATCCAGAAAATAATGTATTTTGTCTCTTTGCTTTTCCTTAGGATAAAGACTGAAACAGTAACAAGAGGCTAAGACACAACAGGGGATGCAAAACAGACAAGCTGCAACAGCCTACATGGGAGGATATTACACAATTACAGTTGTTGTTGCAACGGCTACCAGCTGTGCATCTGGAATGAGCAGGTTTGGAGGCCAGGAGTTTTTAATAAAGGAAAAGTTTGCCTCAGATGCTCACTCCTTTACATTTTTATTTCAACCTTTACTTTAGATGTTTTAAAGAATGATGTTACAACTCCAGTTATTTGTATTGTTCTTCTTGTTAACTCTCAACAGCTACAGGCAGGTAGAAGCATATTAAAATACGTGTTACTAATATTTCAGATCACGGTATTTGGTTACTGAGGTTTATCTGCCTGCTTGCTTTGTGCTGCTTTTGGAACACCATGGAGGTAAAATTTTTGGATGAGCCTTGCAATTGTCCCTTTACTGTTGTTGATCTTTACACCAACCACACAAACAAGGCATTTCTGTGAATCAGATTTCACATGCCCTGACTCTGGAGCTGAGGAGATTTTCTGGTTTCTTTTGAGGGAATGTCTTTATCCACATGATTACCCATGCCGTCAAGACCTAGTCAGCCTTCGAAACACAGTCACTTTTTGCAGCAAATAAGACTGTGGCCACTCTGAAACCAACAGCTTTCAATTACATTGTGTTAAGGGGTGTATCTCCATGTATATGATCTCAAGTGAGAGAAAACTCAGATGGCATAATAACTATAATTCCAGCATTGTATAACTTCTGAGGCCCTGACTTAGCACATCTGCTTATTACAGGTAACAAAAAAGAATTCTGAAAAAGCAAAGAGGGAAAAAAAGCAAAAAAAAAGACCAAACACCCACAGAAACACGGTTATGTTGTGTTTATGCTGACAATCTCATAGTTCACACAGCCCTTGAGCACTTGAAGTAAAGGAATAAAGTCAGGTCAGATTAGGAAGTCATTCTCTATATGACACATATTCACTGATAGCTTTCATCTTGTGATTCAGTACTCATCCAGAATTTCACCTGGTCAGAGTGCACTCCAGTTACCGCCTGGGTTGCACAACCAAGTTGTGTCTTTTCCGGCAAACTAGGATGTTTTGGCAGAAATATCCAGAACTCGTCCTGGTGGCAGAGCCAGAACATTCCAGATCAAAACTTGGAAGCATCTCTAGTTTCTCTGGAGATCACCGTCCTTGAAAGCCAGGATGACAGAAGAATGAGAAACTTAATCTGTTAACCACCATCAGAAAATGAATGGAAAAACCTGAAATTCTAGGTTTCTCTCCAGTCTCTGAATATGAGCATATTCCAGTGGACAGAAACTTTTCTTTCCGTTTCTTCCTCAGTTGGACTAGACCTATCCTGCACCTGACATGAACAATTTCCTTAGTAATATTTTATCTGCTTTCCTAAATTTCTTCTCTCAGTCAAAGTTGGTGAATCTTTCAGGGCTGCATGTTTTCAGGAGATAAGTCAAATTGTGTTGAATTTATCAGAATCAGATGATTTTTAAAGTTATACTCAGAAGTAAGACTGAAGAATCGATATCTGACTACTAACCCTCTCTGCATACTTTAGCTGTGGACTGCTTTTATTTTACAAGTAATCAGTCCCTTGTCCTCCAGCTGTTGTTGGTTGCTGCTTCTAGTATTGTTCCTAGAAGCAATCAACGACTATTCTCTAGTTCCTTCCCTTCCTCTCTTTAAAAACTCACACAACTCAGATAATCTCCTGGCATTCTCTGGTAGTCCTTTCTTTAACGAGAAGATCAGCTGGCTGTATAGTTTTCTTCAGTGTATACTGCCAGCTAATGGCAACTTTATTAGGTATCTGCAGTGAGATGATGAGCCACCTGGGAGTATTAACACCTGGATTTACAGTCACAATGGTAGAGCATATTGAAGTCCTTCACTACGCTGAATTACTCAATAATAGCTTTTGGAAACATAAATAATCAAGAAGCATCATTTTTGAAGATAAAAGCCAGGAACATGTCTCGCTAATTGACCATGATGGAGTTATAATAGTGAAATACTGCACACTTTTGGAGTAAAGTTCTCTGTCGGGCTGCCTATATCTGAAGCATTGAGGGCTGGCAACTCTACCAAATTTTTGCATAGTGTTGCTAGCACACTGCTTCTGCCAATAAGATGCACACCAGATTTTACACTGGTCTAATCTTCCTCAATAAACTGTGGCTATCTAAGAACCACAGAGATAATGTGAAACAGGAGGAACTGAATCAAGATCAGCTTGGTGAGAATGCCATCAAAAATGCTAATTCAGTTTGAATCAAATTCTAGGAAAGGTCAGATCCTGGTGACAACAGAATGTTTCATCTTGTTTCTCTACATTCTGTTAAGAGAGTGTTGAAATCTATTTGTGTATTTTAATCCCTTTAACTCCAGCTAATTAGGAAAGTGCTCAAAGTTACATGCAGATATAACTGCTGTCTTGCAAAGAGTAGATTTAAGTGTGAGCTTTACAACTTGATTGAGTTGAGACCTATATTTACTCAAGCTACTTCAGAGGATTCAAGGAAGTGAATAAATTTTAAATTTAAAACTATAGAAGTCTTTATGAATAAATTAATATATTTTAATTTTAAATTTTATGTGCTAATGTAATAGTTTTCAAATTGAAGGTTTCTTTGGCTTACTGTTGTTTTAGTTTGGTTTGCAATTTGGGGGGGTGAGTTGTAAATTTGATTTTGGTTTTGATTTCTGAAATTTCAACAGAACAAAGCTGTAAAAATATTCACAGACTACCTACTCGCTCATATCATCAATAAGCTTACCTCTGTTTAACTGTAAAGACTATTTTTTTGGGAAAACAAACAAACAAAAAAAAGGAAAAAAATATATTTTTTTTATTTGTGTTCAATTTATTCTTGATCTTCCATTTTTATTTTCAGAATTTAAAAATAATAATAATAATCCTCCACATTCATTCTACCAATACCCCAAATTTCTATAGATACTTTTTCTCTAAATACCAACATCTGNAACAGCTTTCAATTACATTGTGTTAAGGGGTGTATCTCCATGTATATGATCTCAAGTGAGAGATAACTCAGATGGCATAATAACTATAATTCCAGCATTGTATAACTTCTGAGGCCCTGACTTAGCACATCTGCTTATTACAGGTAACAAAAAAGAATTCTGAAAAAGCAAAGAGGGAAAAAAAGCAAAAAAAAAGACCAAACACCCACAGAAACACGGTTATGTTGTGTTTATGCTGACAATCTCATAGTTCACACAGCCCTTGAGCACTTGAAGTAAAGGAATAAAGTCAGGTCAGATTAGGAAGTCATTCTCTATATGACACATATTCACTGATAGCTTTCATCTTGTGATTCAGTACTCATCCAGAATTTCACCTGGTCAGAGTGCACTCCAGTTACCGCCTGGGTTGCACAACCAAGTTGTGTCTTTTCCGGCAAACTAGGATGTTTTGGCAGAAATATCCAGAACTCGTCCTGGTGGCAGAGCCAGAACATTCCAGATCAAAACTTGGAAGCATCTCTAGTTTCTCTGGAGATCACCGTCCTTGAAAGCCAGGATGACAGAAGAATGAGAAACTTAATCTGTTAACCACCATCAGAAAATGAATGGAAAAACCTGAAATTCTAGGTTTCTCTCCAGTCTCTGAATATGAGCATATTCCAGTGGACAGAAACTTTTCTTTCCGTTTCTTCCTCAGTTGGACTAGACCTATCCTGCACCTGACATGAACAATTTCCTTAGTAATATTTTATCTGCTTTCCTAAATTTCTTCTCTCAGTCAAAGTTGGTGAATCTTTCAGGGCTGCATGTTTTCAGGAGATAAGTCAAATTGTGTTGAATTTATCAGAATCAGATGATTTTTAAAGTTATACTCAGAAGTAAGACTGAAGAATCGATATCTGACTACTAACCCTCTCTGCATACTTTAGCTGTGGACTGCTTTTATTTTACAAGTAATCAGTCCCTTGTCCTCCAGCTGTTGTTGGTTGCTGCTTCTAGTATTGTTCCTAGAAGCAATCAACGACTATTCTCTAGTTCCTTCCCTTCCTCTCTTTAAAAACTCACACAACTCAGATAATCTCCTGGCATTCTCTGGTAGTCCTTTCTTTAACGAGAAGATCAGCTGGCTGTATAGTTTTCTTCAGTGTATACTGCCAGCTAATGGCAACTTTATTAGGTATCTGCAGTGAGATGATGAGCCACCTGGGAGTATTAACACCTGGATTTACAGTCACAATGGTAGAGCATATTGAAGTCCTTCACTACGCTGAATTACTCAATAATAGCTTTTGGAAACATAAATAATCAAGAAGCATCATTTTTGAAGATAAAAGCCAGGAACATGTCTCGCTAATTGACCATGATGGAGTTATAATAGTGAAATACTGCACACTTTTGGAGTAAAGTTCTCTGTCGGGCTGCCTATATCTGAAGCATTGAGGGCTGGCAACTCTACCAAATTTTTGCATAGTGTTGCTAGCACACTGCTTCTGCCAATAAGATGCACACCAGATTTTACACTGGTCTAATCTTCCTCAATAAACTGTGGCTATCTAAGAACCACAGAGATAATGTGAAACAGGAGGAACTGAATCAAGATCAGCTTGGTGAGAATGCCATCAAAAATGCTAATTCAGTTTGAATCAAATTCTAGGAAAGGTCAGATCCTGGTGACAACAGAATGTTTCATCTTGTTTCTCTACATTCTGTTAAGAGAGTGTTGAAATCTATTTGTGTATTTTAATCCCTTTAACTCCAGCTAATTAGGAAAGTGCTCAAAGTTACATGCAGATATAACTGCTGTCTTGCAAAGAGTAGATTTAAGTGTGAGCTTTACAACTTGATTGAGTTGAGACCTATATTTACTCAAGCTACTTCAGAGGATTCAAGGAAGTGAATAAATTTTAAATTTAAAACTATAGAAGTCTTTATGAATAAATTAATATATTTTAATTTTAAATTTTATGTGCTAATGTAATAGTTTTCAAATTGAAGGTTTCTTTGGCTTACTGTTGTTTTAGTTTGGTTTGCAATTTGGGGGGGTGAGTTGTAAATTTGATTTTGGTTTTGATTTCTGAAATTTCAACAGAACAAAGCTGTAAAAATATTCACAGACTACCTACTCGCTCATATCATCAATAAGCTTACCTCTGTTTAACTGTAAAGACTATTTTTTTGGGAAAACAAACAAACAAAAAAAAGGAAAAAAATATATTTTTTTTATTTGTGTTCAATTTATTCTTGATCTTCCATTTTTATTTTCAGAATTTAAAAATAATAATAATAATCCTCCACATTCATTCTACCAATACCCCAAATTTCTATAGATACTTTTTCTCTAAATACCAACATCTGGGAATTAAAAAAAAATAATAATAATAAAAAGCACACCACCAATAGCTATTTAAAAACTCCACAGAGTAAGGCAAGTGCCTCAACATACATAAACCAGTATTGGAGAACTTATTTCAGTAACTATTTGGAAACAGAAACCACAAGATTTTACTCACTGTCTCATGTAATTAACTGGTAACATACAGAATCACTTCTCCTGCTTTTCCCAGCCCAATCAGTATTTAATTATTCATATGAAGTGAAACAGTTTCAACAGAACAAATATAAGAAATGCATGCTGAAGTATCTGATAGCATGGTGGTTAGCATGCAGCCTAACAAGTTCCCTCTTCTCCTCACCTGCACCGGAAAGGAAGACATTAATTCAGGTCACTCACAACGTGAGTGAACACCCAGCAGCCTGTGGCTCAGCAGGTCCTGGTCTCAGAAGGGCTCCCAGGCCAAGCTCTGGAACCCTCAGCAAAGCAAAGTCATGGACCAGTTTGGACAGGGTCCAGAGGAGGCCACAAAAATGATCAGAGGGCTGGAACACCTCTCCTGTGAGGAAAGGCTGAGATAGTTGGTGTTGTTCAGCCTGGAGAAGAGAAGGCTCTGGGAGACCTTATTGCAGACTTTCAGCCCATAAGAAAGATGGGGTCAGAGTTTTTAGCAGGGTCTGTTACGACAGGAGAAGGGGTGATGATTTTAAACTAAATGAGGGGAGATTCAGGCTGAACATGAAGAAGAAATTTTTTATAATGAGGGTGGTGAAACACTGGCCCAGATTTCTCAGACAGATGGTGGATGCACCATCCATGGAGACATTCAAGGCCAGGCTGGATGGAGCTCTGAGCAACCTGATCTGGTTGAAGGTGTCCCTGCTCATGGCAAGGGGGTTGGACTAGGTGACTTTTAAAGGTCACTTCCAACCCAAACTATTCTATACTTTTACAGTTCTATTACTCTGACTGTGAGACTGAGCCTTAAAGATGAGATAACTGCTCTATCGCTTCACCAGAAAATCTGACTTTGGTGTGACTCATGATTCCAGAAGCCCATTTATTATACAAGAGAGGTTCAATGAATTAAGTATGATTTGATCTTGCTATCCCACAAACCTTAAAATGCAGCAGCTACTCTGCCTGTCTGTTAAGTCACACAGGGGCCGGGGGCTTCCTGAGGGCTGCAAGAGCTCCCCTGAGGTGGACAGCCATCACAGGTCCCACCCTCCTGGCCAGAAGGGCAGCCAGGGGCCAGCTGAGTTAGAGCCTGTCCCTCTCATCACGCACCTCTCTGGGTATCAGAACAGGCCAAGGCCACTCCAGGATGTCAGCCTGTAGGTGAGCTCAACTTGGTAGTACACATGGCTAGACTGGGCAGGGCTGTGGGTAGCTGGAGAACAATGTCCTTGTCACGGAGGCACCCCAAAACAAGTTTAGGTGGACAACAAGATCCAAAACAAACTTTATTCTGGCCAGAAAAGTACTGCTGATAAATCAATTAGAAATGGGGTTTATACAATTAGTTAGCACTCCAATAACATAAGATACAGATTCGGATATTAGGTTAGGAGATTATTTGGGGTGCAGTGAAATAAGAATAATGGAGATCCACAGCGTGCATATGCACACTCACAAGAAAACAAAACCAGAGCCCTCTCTGCCCCATTTTGCCCAGAAGAAAGAAACACTAGCTGACTGCAGCCAGGGCTTACACTTGCCTACCAGGCAAGGAATTTGCACTCGTCTGTCCCAGACGAGGACTTTACACTCGCCTACCAGGCGAGGAGTTATTAAAGCATATATTCAGTAATTTATCACTCACCCACACACAAAGGTGAGGCACTCCCCATCCCGGGAAGTTATCTTAGATGGCTTCTCCGTCTAAGGGGAGGGACTCTGCCATCATGGCAGACCCGCAGCTCCGAGAAGACCACACAAAGGGGTCTTCGGCAGGAACCCCGTTTATAGTCTGCTCAGATCTGGCTGTGGGCATTCCAGAAGCTTCTCGGCTTCTCTGCGTCCCCACCCCTGTCCCAAATGCAGGCATTCCAGAAGCCTCTCAGCTTCTCTGGGCTGTGGGCACGCTTGGCCCCTCCTCTGCTAATGATCCTGACGACTGACTCTGGGTCTCCACAAAGAGATCCATAAACTGCCCATTGAAGGCCCCAGCTCTGAGAGGGGGATGGGCAGCTACCGGTGCTACTGCCACACCAGTTCTCTCTCCCCCACAGTCCTACAGCCTCAGTGGGGCAGGGACAGTGAGGCCTGTCGATGCCTCAGGGCATCGATCTGCAGCAGACAGAAAGTGTTAAGTGTGTTTTAGAAGTGGAAAATGAAATTAATTCTGCAGCTTCAGGCAGGCCTGAAAAGGACACAGAGCTCATTCCCAAAATGTTTACATAAATTCACCCTCACCCTTGCAAGGCCTTGTTGCTGTTTTCTCTACAGCTCCCAGGGTATAAACTGCGTCATAGCTCTGTTCTCCAGGAAAGCCATACTGTCCCTCTGTGACATACTCCTGGTGGAAGGTCTGACTTGAAACCATCACAAAACGCACCATAAGACCTTAACACAGATTGTATTTAAATTTGTATCACCTGAAGTGGAATGCAGTGCAGTATTCTACAAATTTTCATCTTGTCAATATTCCTTACAAGTATCCATTTGCTCACAAATGCACTCCATATGTATCAGCTAAGGGGAGAAAGATTATAGTAAGCCAATTAGAGCAACTAGTTTAATGGGTATTTTCCCACACACATGCAAATGTAAACCAGACATGCCACACTGTCTTTGGGCTCAATGTTTGGTTAAATGAGGCAATGCTGAACGGTATTTGAGAATGTGAGCATCAGATGTAGACAAACTGAAGTGAGATATTGCAACTAGGCTAGGTAGCTAGCTGCAAGCTACAAATACTGGGGAAATAAATCAAGTGACAAGAGTGGATATTCTCTAAGGGCAACAATTACAGAGATGGTTACCTAAACAATGAGTTCATCCGCATGGTCATGGTAAACATTGTCACGGAGACACTCCAAAGTCAGTTTCAGGTGGATATGTTCCAAAACAGACTTCATTCTAGTCAGAAAAGTGCAGCCAATAAACTGACTAGAAACAGGGTTTATACAGCTAGTTAGCACTCCAACAACATAAAATACAAGTTTCGATATCAGTTGAGGAGCTTATTGGGGTACAGCAAAATAAGAATAATGAGGATCTACAGCGTGCACGCACACACTCACAAGAAACAAAATCAGAGCCCTCTGACTCCAGGATATCCACAAGAAATAATCACTCACCTGGGTTAGGCAAGGGCTCACACTTGCCTGGTTAGGCAAGTGCTCATTCAAGGATATATCCAGTAAATAACCAGTAACCCAAATGAAGAGGTGATGTGCACTCAATTCTGGAAGTCTCCTTAGACAGTGTCCCAGTCTAAGGAAAGGCCTCCAGTTCACAGACTCACTGCTCTGAGAAGACCACTCCGAAAGGTGTTCTTCGGCTGGAGCCCTGTTTTATAGTCTGGTCAGATCTGGCTGTGGGCATTACAACACAGTCCAGAAGCTTTGCAGCTACTCTGGGCACCTCCTCTGCTAACGACCCTGTCAATTGACTGAGGGTCCCACCCCTCCTGCCCCACCAGCTGGTGGAGGTGAAGTCACCCTGGAAGGGTGTGACTGTCATCACTTTGGTACCACCCTAGGTGTGTATGTAGGGACAGGCATAGTGGGGCACAAAAGGTGCTGAAAGAGCCATCAAGTGCCCCATTGAAGGCTCCAGATCTCAGGGGGATGTGCAACTGCCACAAACATTGTTTACCTCTTTTGTGAATAAAATAATTATATAGCAACATTATACCCAATTATTAATTATTCAGCCATAAGAAGTCATTCTTCAAACTCACAAACTAAGAATATACCTGGACCTGTTAACCTGTTAGAGCACTCACAATTTTAATTAAGGAACTGGACATCAGAAAGACAAGTAGTGCAGAAATTGCTGAAAGGAATAATTAATGGACTATGAAACACAGGGCATGAAGCCTTTTTAGAATTGGTGTTATTTTCTTCCTTTCACTGTCAACCACTCAGATAAAAATTTGAGTAGACGAAGGCATCCTAGTTTAGACTCAAGGGACCTCAGTGTCTATGGGAATCAAGACAATCTAAAACCAGCATTGTTCTGCTTCTAAAAGGTAAATGAACCTTCTGTGGAAAACAGAAGTGTGAAAGGTTCAGAAGAAACCCATTACAAGCTTCAGCACACACTTGTGACAAGAATAGTGACTCTCTATTTGCAGAACACAGTCCCCCCTAAGGATGCCAACTAACCTGTGAAGTTAAAACATCGCATTCACTTCAGCTGTATTATTTCTCCTCTCAGATGGTGGCATAAGTGTTCCCTATGACGTTGCTCCTAAAACAAAAGAAGATTTTTATAGCATTCTTAAGACCAGAGTTGTTAAAGGTTGTTGTTCAGAACGAATTTTATAAAGTTAAATTGTATCCCACTATGTCGTTTTGTCAAAACAGAAGTATTCAATGAAACTGCATTGATTGCAATAAAGTTTTCTTTAGGATAAGTTTTATTGTTCATCTAATATTTTATTTTTTCTTTCTTTTTTTTTTTTAATTTGAAATGGAGACATAGGTGCCTAAGTTCCTTTGGACATGAATCCAAAACCCAAATCATTCATTAGGAAAATAGATGTTTCAACACAATGTGGAAAAAGAACCAGTTTCAAAACCTTGAAATTTGCCTCAAAATGAAAGTGCCATCCTGTGGACAGCTCTGATTCTTTAAATTGTTTTGCCTGACACTTAGTAGAGCTTCCAGTAAATGGACTTCCTTTATCACGTCTGAAGAATTATACGTCAAAATCATGAAGCTCCTTGTTCACTTTTACTCTTGCTTTCTGTCTTGCTTTCTGTCTTGCTGAATAAACCTTAGTAGCCTATGTTTTGCATGTTGCTTGTATTAGTACAGAGAATCATTACAAAAATCAACATTACAAATACTCAAGGTGAAATAACACTTCTAATTGTTACCAAAATTTTATTATATATCCATTCACACACCTGCACAAACACACATTTACACAAATGCACAATATTCTATGTGCTTACTGCCTACGTATTTTAGCCAACCATCCTCTGCTATTGGGCTTAACCCACAATATCAGTCTGGTCAGTTATGTGACATGCTTCTGAAGTGCTGCCTTTGCTAAACAGTACCTGTTGCAGATCAGATCCTGGGTTTTTAGCCCTTCAGACTTCTCATCTTTCACAGGCTTTGGAGAGGGTTCCATGAAAATGAATTCTAGTAGTTGGCTATAAGAGTTAATCAGTGGAAACCCTTGGCAAAAGTCAATTACTTAAGGAAAATCACTCTAGTTGTAAGACAGGTTACAAATTCTTACTTATCGGTAGGAATTATATACAAACTATTTTAAGGAAGAACTTTTCTCTGGCCATCACTAAAGGCCGAGGAGTAGAAGGACCATTAAGACAAAGCAGCTGGTGAGATCTCAGATTTTGGATGAAGAAAATCTGGATAAAGTGCTCTAGAGGTGTCAAAGATTTCCTACATTAAGCAGGATCAAAAAGTGTTACTGATGTTTATATACGTAGCATAAAAAGTAAAAAGAGGACAAAATGCAGTCTTTTATGGTCAAAAGTGCAGACTTAGTTTAGAAATCTGTTATGAATGTAAATAACTACAAGCACAGGCATCTCACTGGCTCTTTTTTGCTTTTCCTATTTTGTTTAGTTTGGCAGCATGAAGTCTGAAATAAGCGTTGACAACTGGTTAATTTTGTTCTGTAGCTTCTAGTACCAATGTTCTGCGTCTCTCCTCTCTAAGCTATTATAACCAATCAACTGAACTCTCAGGCTCTTTACCCAGTGATATAAAATCATAATTTTCTAATATTAGTTATAAAATTATGTCTTTCCCACAAGCAGAAGTTTTTCACTGTATGTCTTCTTAAAGCCAGGATGAGTTTGACTAATTTCCCTCCACAAGGTAGCAGGGACTGTAGGATGCGAGATATTCCACATCTTGATGCCAGACACATTCAAGCATTATTTATTTTTTACTTTAAAAAAAAAACAAACAGAAACTTGTAAAGTTTCTCACCATTTCCCATATAGACATAAACAGCTCATCCTTCTCTCAATGTTCTTATCTTAAATCTATGCAGTTGCAGAATTTTAAAAGAACAGTCAGGTTGAAGAGTGTAGAAGCACAGCCAAGGGAGTGATAAAGGAGAAAAAGAGGAAGAGATGTAATAAGGCTGGGTTTAAAAATGAAGAGGAAAAAGGAAATGCTTAGTCTAGCAGGTTAAAAAAAAGCTCAGTGAGGACAACTCCACCCAATTTGGCACAGATAATATAGCTGACTGGCTTGCAACCTCAAATGTACCAACTTTCAATCTGTGAATCTCTTTGGAGCCATAATGCTTAGCACTGCAAATCAGACACCGAAAGAACCTTCAGATCTTCGGAACTTATTGATACAATTACCTTCGTACTGCTGAGCTGGATTCTGTGTCCATTGTTTGTTTGTCTGTAAACTTTATATGCAATTGCAAGAAGGAAAGAAAAAGAAAAGGATTAGTATTTTCAGCGTGTATCATGTTTGTACTCTTCGTCTTTGGATCAAGCTAAGCTAAAAAATTCATTTAACCTTTTAGTGTCAAATTTGATGGACCCAAGGTGACACCGTAGTTTTTCATTCTGCAGTACAGTTTATGATTGCAATAAACTTGATGGAAAAATTGATGTTGACAAATATTATATTAGTATTTTTCTTCTCCTTCTGGTAAGATGGAAAAGTGACAAGTGTCACTTTTAAAAAGTAGTAGACTCATGTACAATCTAAGGGCAAGATTAGTCATCAATCATGTCTTTTCGTAAGTCTTCACTGATGAGTTTGACTTTGGACCTGTAATCTTTGAAACTTGTTTCAGTTTCTGTCCCAGAATCATAGATTCATTTGTTCATTCGTAGATTCATGGATTTTAAGGCCAAAATGGACCATTCCAATCATCTTGTGTGGCCTCTCACATTACGCAGACTACAGAGTTCAAGCTTTCATTCTCCCTACCCCTACTTCTTTCACAAATGTTTTCAAATCGTTCTTCTATCACACACAGCTGTTTACTAAATTCATTGTGATGCTTAAACCTTGTTCAGTACTGCCTCTGCCTCCACTTCTCTTTTAGGATGTGCTCCTGCCACAAACCTCTCATAGAATAACTCTTTAATAAATCTTGGAACTACTGATCTACAGCAGTTGCTTGTTAAACACAGAGAATGTTACACCAGTCTCCTAAAAAATGCACATCATCTACTAGCGTGTTCCCTGACCCTAAATATTAATCAACTAATCTATTGAAACATATTCATTTAAAAAGTGAATATTAATCAACTAATCTATTGAAACATATTCATTTTAAAAGTGTTTTTTTTTAAAAAAATAAATAAAAACAACTGTGTCTTAGTAAACACAGTGGAATTAAAGGTACCATTTTGATTCACATCCGTATCTGATACTTCTTCAAGCCTCAGTTTCCCATTTTCCACTTTTTTCCCCTCCATTTGTTAAGTCTGAGTCTGTCTCTTTCCTTTTCTGTCTGCCTCATAAAAGTTCAAATGCAAACTACTTTTCAGTTCGCGAGTAGAATAAATTGTCGATGTATGTATAGTAACAGTTCATAACATTTTATTCCCCCCACCCCTTGTACAAATATTAATGGGATGCACCAATCTGCCATTCTGTCCTTGACATGTAATTTGTTATAAATAATAATACAAATGATTACAAGGAAAGCTGCTACTGCTAGGAGTGCATCAGTGTGCCAGCATGGGGATAAATAAGACAGCTCTCTCTGTGGGTGACTCTGTCATCACGTTTTGTACTGGCGCTACCCAGCAGGCTTAACAACGTGAGTCCTGTCATGGCTAGTCTCAAAGTTTCTTCAGAGAGAAGCTCGAGGGCTAAAGCCCTTTTTACAGAGAAATAACTAAAAGGAGTTAAAAATAAGTGGCTCTCTGTTGGGCTGCTGTGTCGAATGTATTTAATTGCCCACAAGTCGCATATCTTACCTTCTTCATATTATTGCACAAACCTGCTGCATTTCTATGGTACAGCAGTTACTCAGGTTTTATCTTCTACAGAGACAAGCTGTAATTTATAGGGAAAAGGGAAAAAAAGACTCATAACAGAGAAGGCAATTACAGGAGCAACAGTCAATGCCAAGGATGCGAAAAAGGGTTGTGTTGTTATTCAAGTGAAAGCCTGAGGATCAAGTCCTGGAATGTATAGCAGTTCTGACCCATGTCTCTGTGGGTAATTTACTTAGACTTAACAGTAAACCGGTGATATTTACAGAGGAACACTTTTTTGTTAATCCCTGTCCCAACCTTGATATTGATTTTACCTTCTTACTGATAGTTTGTTGATAAGTCCAGATTGTTTATGCTGCAGTACACTTAGGAAGCCTCATTTAAATGCATCTATGCTAGTTTCTGTACAAATAAATATATACAAAATAATCATTTACCAGAATATTTTAAGAATTTCAGGTCCTGCTTTTTTTTTTTTTTTTATGTTTGAGTACAAAACATATTTTATATGAAAATATATATGAATTTGTCACACATCTTCTATGAACTGCCATTAGAAGTATGTTACAGAATCAGAAGAACTAAGCGGAAGATTTGGTGAACCACAGAGATCATTAGAACAGAGAGTGCCAGGCAGTTGAGGTTTATATTTTACTCTTGTCCTGCTGATTTGGTTTATTTTTTTTTTCCAAAATAAGTTTTCCTTTTGTGCTTCACAGCATGGTGGAAAGTATAATTCTGATTATCCCATACTCTCTTACGGGCGGATGAGCTATGCTGTTCACAATGAACTGAGGCTTCAAGTGATGCAATTTTTCAGCAATTGCATATAATTTGGTGCATTATGGAGGTGTAGTCTGTTGGAGGAGTACATGTCATTGGAAAGAATGAGTGCCAGTCACCTGAATGCTTCAAACTCCAGCAAGTGAAGGTAAGCAACTTGAAGCCTTGCATTTCAAATTTAATACAAATGGAAGTCAGTCAAAAAGTGTTTAAACAAATGTTTCATACTAAAGAAATATTTTTTTGAAAATTACGTTCCATGTAAAAGTTTTGTATTTCAGTTTTCTCATTCTTATTAATGACAAAAATATTAACTTTGAGATACTTATATTTTCCCAGAACATTAAATTTTCTCTTATTATTATTTACTTTTTATATTACTAGAAAACCTCAGAACATTCATTATTATAGCATTTATGTAAGTGTGCATAATGGTCTGGTTTTGCCACTAGTAGTTTACAACTGAAATAGGTTGTATTATCAGGTCATATTATCGGTCCCAAAAGTTTAAAACCAAACACTTTTCCCTTATAGGATGCAATTGTAATCAATGGCAGGTACTTTCAAGAACAGTGCACCCTCCACTACTCAAGCAAGTCTTCTGTTTCCCACTCACACTCACAGAGAATCATTATATAGTGAGAACATAATATTCCAGGTCCAACAAATTGTTCTGCAAAAACAGGAATGTATGGATTCCAGTGAGGTTTGCAAGGCAGGATCAATGTCATGAATTACGTTTATCCACCTTGTGATGAAACATTCCTGTTAGACAAATGAAGGAAGAATCTCACAGGGAGTGACAGGGCTGGTAAACTGAGGGCATCATATCATCATATTATCTAGTAGAGGTAGCTAGAGGATTATATTTTAAAAAAATTAAGATTGCTGTAGAAATGGCAAAATATTTTGAAATTATGAGAGATTGTGTTAGCATCTCTCTCTAGAGTTCTAGAATTTAAAATTCCGCAGTCAGAACCCCCAAGCCCTATTAAAGCACCAAGAGAAGAACAGATTTTCTGAGGAACGACTAGGCATTCCCAGTTTGGATCAATACAACCGGGAGCCGTAGGTGCTTAGCCCTTTTGAAATTTGGTGTCTAATTTAGTTGGTTATGCCATTTTCATGCCTGCCTTTAAATACGTACATTAAAAAATCTTGATCTGTATGTATATACAATTGTTTTTTCGTGTTTTTACTTCCAGTTTGATTTGCAGCATAGATAAGAGTTCTAAAATAAAGCCAGCATGTTCTGACAGGTTTTATAACACTGTTTTAAATATTGCAGTGGAAAACAAGACTTAAAGACAAAACCAAAACCAACCAACCAACCAAATCCTAATGAAACAGACAATAGCTATGAGTATCAGAAAATGTTTCACTGAATCGCATTCTACATACGGAATCAACAGGTATCTCTTCAGTGCCTAGGCATACCCTCTAATAATTTAATTTATTTCTGCTTCCAAACTTGTTTCCTCTCCATTGATAGGGTATGTCCTGCATAAGGTTTAAAAAGTCAGAGGCCTTTCCAAATGGGTTTAAAAACTGACAGCTTTGAATTGCAGGCTCCAGACTGTTCTGAAATTTAGTTCTAACGACTGGATGGTCTGGCTTATAGGAACTCTGAGCTACTGGAAAATATTACTAATAATACAACCAGACTATAAAGTATGAGTGCTCTGAAGTAGCCAAGACACATCTTTGTGTTGCCATGTAAATGTGGCCTGCTTTGTTCAAGCTGCCATCAGAGATGTTACAGGGAATAGTGTTGTGGGAAAGAATATAGCATACACAGTGCCCTTCATTTGAGGAACAGTTGCTGCAAATACTCAGGTGGAATTGAAAAACATATTTAAAGCACATTTGCTTCAAACCCCAATATTAGAAATACTGTAAATTTAACTGTATACTTACCCATCTCTATTTCTTATTTCCTTATATTTATATCTGCTGAAATAATTCCTTTAAGCAAGATGGCCTTTTTTTCCCTGTTTTCACGTCATTTTTTCATTTGTGTCATCCCTCAAAGAGAAGTACCCCCCCTCCAGTTCAGTTCAGAAATAAATCAATATCTTTCAAAAGTGGAATGCATGTGCACTCAGTGAAAATAGCAAAAAAGCTTGACTGCAGACAAGTTGAATGTTAAGACATAATAAAAATAGGATGAAAAGATTAGTGTGAGAAACAAGCTACTGAAGTTTCTAAAATAAAAGAAGTAATAAGAAAAGTTTTTCATATCCATCATAAGCATGAAACTTGCCAGAGAGTTTATGGGATTTACAAATGACCAAGATGTAAAAGAATCATACAAGGAAGATAATGTCATAACAGAAAAGAAAAATGAATTCCTCATATCCATGTTCACTGTGAAGAAGGGAGATTCTGTTGCCTCTCTGTATTTGAATGTCAGTCTCAAAATGAAGTGTCAGCAGAGGAGATTTTAGACATATTGATAAAAAGTAGCAGAGCATCAAAACCAGATGGTATTTACCTAAGAGTCTGAAAGGAATTTGAGTGCATAATTACTGAATTAACCTTTTTTTAAACCCCTCAAGGTAGGAGGTAAGGAGGAAAGGAGTTAAGGGAGTAAGGCAGTAAGGATAAGGGAATAGGGAAAGGGGAAAAGAGAAAAGGAAAAGGAGGTAAAGAAGAGGGAGGGGGAAGTGGGGAGGGAGCTCATTGTTTGTAAAAGTACCCTGTTCTAGAACTGAAATCGTAAGCCCAGTCAAAATTCCTGCTAATTTCAGTATCCCTAACTTAATATTGCATTAATGTTACATATAGAGCCTCTACTAGTAGATATTTATTGGTTTTCATTTGGAAAAAAATTAATTCCATAATTTGGAAAACTATCTTAGAAATGTAATTAATGTGGAGTTGTATCTTCTTAAGTATTCTGAACATTCAACACATTCTGGAGCTTAAAAGTTTAGATACTCATATTTTCTTTTATTTACTCCACAATGCAGCAATTAATATATCAGACTTCTTGCTCTGCTCATTAAGAAGGCAAATCACAACAACATTAGCAACAACAGCTCTCCAAAACTGTGCTTAATTAATGTTCTTTTCAGAAAATGCAAAATTCATTGCTGACAACATTGCAATTGCACGTGAAAACAAAAAAAGTCATTTTGGTACAAACAGTTTTAACCAAGTTTTCTGCAGAGTGGTTGCTGACACTGTGAAATATTGTCCAAAGACCTTGAATGTTGAAAAGAACTGCAAATCTTCAAAGTCTCACATACAAACAACAACAACAAAAGATGGTATGTAATGGAGATCTGAATAATGTAAAAGGTTTTGTCTGTGAGGAAGGGAGGTGAATAAGAGGGAGAAATAAGGAAAGGAGTGGAGAAGAAAGAGAGACAAGTAGAATATAAGTTTTAAGCATTGTAATCAGGTGTGAGTTGTTGCCTCTTGCCCAGATCTCACAAACAGCAATATCCAGACTTAATGAGCAGCTGAATGTCAGTGGTGGTCTGAGAAAATCAGTAAGGTAATTACACCAGATCAAAGCAGGTGAGGTTTTTTTAATAGGAAAAGGGATGGATGGTTTGGATGTTTGGTTTCTTGTAGAAATACATCTAAAAGGAATTATGTCAGAGGCGGAGGAAAGTTGGTTGATTGTTAGTAAGAATGCCTGGAAAATATTTGAAACAAGAAGAAAAAATCTATTGAATTTAAGAGACTAACTGCAGAGATTTCTAATGACATAGAAAACAATTGGAAAGACAATACGCGAAAGACAGAAGAAAGACCAAGAGGTAAGAGAAGAAACTGACGTGGCATATTATGCAAATCCACGTACCTGCTCTTTTTTTTTTTTTTTTTTTACAATAACAATATAATTTGACATTCTTCCTCAATAAAACCAATGGCATTTTTCACAATCATTTTAATAATCTCCACCCACCAAATGCATTTTTTTAATCTGTCTCTAAATGTAATGTATCTTCGATCCAACTTGTTGTCATCTAAAAGAAAGAACTCGACAATCCAAAACTTACAACTACTACTAAAGTGATAGGCCTGCTGGCTAGGGCCTATCATTCAGGGTATTAATGTTTCAAGTTCAAGGGGAGTTTAACACCCATTTAGAGTCCTTCAGAAGGCTTCTTAAATGATCAGGTAAATAAAGCTTGTATCAAAGCTGTTCCAATGTTGTAATTAAACAAAAAGTAATTCAAGTAAACATTGAAACCTGTAGGTCCAACTGGAATAGGAATTATTCTTATATTCACCCTATGAGCCTGTTTACCACTTCATAATACTAAAGCTGAAAGGGACCTTCCACTGCACACTTTGATGGAGTTTAGGAGTAAATAAATCACTGCTCTGGAAGGTAGAAAGCAAATGTTTTTGATTAACGTCTTAATTCAGCACACTGAGTGATTCAGTGGTTGATTCTTGTCTCCAGTCGTATTGATGGCAGGGTTTTCAGACTGGGAGTCTCCTCAGTCCTTCTTCCTCTTGGAATGGGACAACTTTGTCACTTTTTAAATTCAAGGTGAGAGAGAGGAATTTTGTGGTTCTGTGCCATACCTGAATTTTAGTTACTTGTACAAAAAGGAACAATCAGAACAAGAGAGGTAGAGAGATCTTTCTCCAACTATCCAGAATATAAAATTGTGGAAACATTCTTTTAAGAGGCGAGCTATATTGCTCAAGTATTGTCAAAGACCAAAGTGAATTGATGCTGTTCTAGTCACTGAGCTTTTGGGTAAAAAAGAAAAGTAGTTCCAAGGAAATTGCTCTTCATGTTGTTTCCTCTTCTTCCAGGTATCTGACAACTAACTTGTACTTTAGAATCAAATGTAACATTTTACTTAAAGAAAAAAAAAAAAAAAAAAAGAAAAGGAAAAAGAGAAAGAACTTTCACATTGAGTTTTGTCTAGCCCATTTTACTTCTTTATTTATCCTTTGCTTATTTTTCCTGCAACTAGGTCAGAAAGTGCTTTTCATAAACCTATTAATAGTAGTTTTTTCTATGACTCACTTTGATTTAATTTTCTTTATCAAGATATGAAGTTTGAAGAGTATTGGGAAGCCTACTTGTCTTGGAGAAGAGTTAAGACACAATTTACCTGCTCCATAATGAAAAGCAGAGACTTCTTTTGGATATATTTATTTATTTAATCTGTAAGTAAGGTTCTATATTCTTTGAAATTATGTTCATTTTATTTCATTAAAATTCATTTTATTTATCAATAAATATAATTGAAGGTAATCTTTCCTACAGGAATCTGAAGAAAAATATATTAGCAAGAGTCAAGGCATTTCAAAATTAGTCAAATAGCCCCTACTATCCTCAGCAAACTTTCATTTGGCCCATGTATATTCTTTTTGTTGGGTTTTCTTTCATTCTTTTTCGCTTGTTTGTTAGTTTGGTTGCTTTTTAAAACAAAAAAATGAAAAAGAGAAAAAAAAGCTGATAAATTTAAATGAAGGACATGAAGTAATTCAAAGAGCAGAACAGATGAAATAATAATCTTAGAAACCATAATGACAAAGTCAAGTTTCATATAATCAAAATATAGTGTTCAACTGGAGAAAACTGCATTTCTGTATCGAATCACAGAGAGGGGCTTAAAGTCTATGTTTGCTGAAATCAGGTCAAGTTCCAATGTATACTCTTTTCTAACTCACAGTGTCATTATCTCAGACCTTTGCAGGAGGGACAAGAGCAAAGGGCAGTGCAAGGACCCAACACAAATAAAAGTGTCTGCAGACAAGCAACACACACCTATAGATTTCAGTTTGTAAGGGACTTGGGCTCTGGGCAAGTGAAATCATATGCTCAACAATATGAGGCCTTGATCTCAGTTAAAACATCAGGTTCTATCTCAATCCAAATGCTGTTACTAGTATTAAATTTTAGTGCAGAAGTCATCTTACAAGCAAATCACAGCTCCTGGCAGGCAATGCTTTCTCTTGCTCCAGTCTATATCTGCTTGGGTTGGGTTGTAATTCTGCCACTAGGATCTGTCATTGCCAGGGGACATGCCTGCAAGCTCAAAATGACGACTGATGAAACTTGTCCCTTTTTTATGTACTGGTAGCTAAGATCTGGCTAACCAGGAAATATCTGGACTGAAAGTTATTGAATTTTTGAAGCGTTGATGACAAGATCCATATATTTCAGTGAAATTCTGATAAAACAGAGAGATAGACAGACAGATAGAAGACACAGTGTGCCTATATGTTTTCTTTTAAACAGCATACATACATATAATGCCATATCGGATCATAACTCAGATTTACTGATGCTCATCTGACCAAAGTTTAGTACTGCTCTCTACAGATCAAGACTTAAACTGTAAAAGTATAAGAGAAATCCAACACCTTAAAATAATTGCAGTTCCTCCCTGGTGAGTTTCTAAAATTTCTGTCACCCTGGGAGGCTGATTCTGTTCTCATCTATTTTGATTTTATACCGGCATCCCTCCACTAACTTTATCAAAGGTCTTAATTTATACCAGTGGAAATGATGACAGATGTCATTATCCATTTCACAGAATATTTGTAACTTATCTTTAAAGACAGATCCTATCGCCCCACCCTCCAAATATGTCATGTTTTAGAGTACACTTCTGTCAGGTCTGCTCCTATCAACTAGTTAAAACCTGTCTAGGCAATTTGTTATTCCTGGTAACTTGGAGATGTCATCTAATACCAGGACTGTAAGCCAAACTAATTTTGGCAAACAACTTCCTTAAAAATTGTTTAATTAATCATGATATAAAATTTTAGGCTAACAATAGCCACAAAAAAATTAAAAACTTAAGGTGACTTTGAAAGTTTATAAGGGATCAAAATGTAGATATATTTTAAATCAATAAATCAGAGAAATACGTCTCAATATATTTTGAAACTGGTCATTGTAGATCTGCAAATCACTGAGAAAAGATAAACTTTTGATGAGATGCATGTATAAATCTATAAACTCCTAGTTCTACACTGTCAAATTCAAATTCTATTAAATTCTTCTACTCAGGACCCTCCCAGAAGATGACAACAGGCCTTTTTTTTCAGAGTAAAATCAGTAAATAAAGGCAAGTAAGAAATTAATCTATTCATGATATTTTGATATCAATATTAAATATGTCTTCAGCATGTCATCAGTAGAATGCTATTGTGTACAGATAATTAATATAGATTGTTTGCTAGTGAATCCTTTACAAGGAACTTTCTGGAAGTACAGTAATTCAGTGTTACCTCACCACCAGAATTCTAAGAAAAAGCATAAAATAAAACAGATGGTGAGACTTATTTTTCCTGTGTATTCCACATCCTGTTCAACACAGCTATCAAAATGGTTGGCTATCACCTTTTTGTCATGTATTGGAGACTGATGGTGACTGTTATCACAACTGTAATGATAATAATAGCAATTGTAATAATAATCAAAGAGGTTCAAATATCCAGATTCTGCATTTACAGGAGGAGAAGACTGTGTTGAGAAACCTCTGATGTTTCTCAAGTGAAACAATGTCATTGGAATAGTAATCAGGTGAATGTCTTTTAGGAGTAACTCTTAACTTTTAACCTTGCACATGTTCTTAACACATTGCAGTCTGGAGGCTTAGGAGGAAATTTCTCACTCTATTCGGTGTTGGTGTGGTCTCATCTTTAATACTTTGTGCAGTTCTGGGCCCCAAAATTGAAGGAGGTTGTGAAGGTCCTTGAATGCATCCAGAGGATGGCAACAAAGCCAGCAAAAGGGTTGGAAGGAATATCCTGAGAGAAGCAGCTGAGGACTTTCAGTTTGTCTAGTTTGGAGAAAGGGGGCAACCTTGTGGCTCTCTTCAGTTTCCTGAGGAAGGGACGTGGAGAGTGACATGCTGAGCTCTTCTTATGTGTATCCCGTGAGAGGTCACATGGGAATAGTCCAAATCTGCACTGAGGGGAGCTTTAGACTGGATGTTAGGAAGAATTTTGTTACTGAGAAGGTGGTTGAACACTGGAATACACTTCTTAGAGAGATGTTCAACACCTCAAGCCTGTTTAAGTGTTTAAGATGTATTTGAACAGTGCCCTTAAAAAAATGCTTTAAATTTTGGTCAGCCCTGAAGTGGTCAGGCAGTTGAACTAGATAATCACTGTTGGTCCCTTCCAATGGAAATATTCTCCATTCCATTCCATTCCATTCCATTCCATTCCATTCCATTCCACTCCACTCCACTCCACTCCACTCCACTCCACTCCACTCCACTCCACTCCACTCCACTCCACTCCACTCTACTCTACTCTACTCTTTCAATTCCATTCCAATTGAATCACAGTGACGAATTACATCTACAACAGCATTTCAATTCATTTGTTATCAGAAAAAATATATTAGAAACCTTCATGGTTTTAACAGTCTACCGGCCTTCTTTTGACTCTGTCAAATATAAGGTCGGATCTTGCAATAATTAGCATTATAAAGCAATGAATCTCACTGGTTTCAACGGCATCTTTTTCAGAGAAAATCTATCCCAGAATATATCAGAATCAGATCTACCTGTTTCAAGGACCTTTAGGCAAAGAGGTAAGGGTACAAGAAGGACCCTAAGCATGTTTATTTTCAGTACAAAATGTCTAGAAGTGAGACACCTGGCTCCAGCAGTGGAAACGTAAATGCTGAAATAGACATTTATCTTTCCTGGACTGAGCAGGGACATTTCTGCACTTTAGGAGTGGCAAGATCTATGGCAGCTACCAACACCAGCTATAAAAGAGAAGGTTACCATTAAAATATCTTCTCTTCCTTGAGATAAGTTATTTTTCTTAAGTTTGTCACTCATACTACATCAGGATTCAGAAGGTGAACTACCCTGCTTTAACCTACACTGCCATCTTACATATATATTATAAAAATCTTATGTATATAGCTGAGAATTGGCTTGCTTTTATTTATTTATTTAATGGCAGAAGACACCGGAAAACTTTTTTTTCAACTCCCTCTTTATTCTGCAGATAAGACTTCAGACTTCCTCTTGTGCTTCTCAGGAGCTGGCTTTTAATACAGGGTTAGGGTCTTACAGGTGTCAAGAAAAGGAGAAAAGATGTCCCATGCTAAATTCAAAACGAACTGACAGTGTGAACAAGTGTGCTACATAGACAGAATGAGAAAGTGGTCTACCACCATAGTGACCCCAAGCTGTTATTTTGCAGCCCAGTTCCAGATGTCTCTTGCCTGGACACCCCTTCCATGCAGGGGATCAGCTGCATGGCTGGTCACCTCAAGGAAACACATGGTTCTCCCTTGATTTATATGGTGGCAGTCTATTAGGAAGCAGCAATTAAGAGGCCTTGGCCACAGCACACTTGCCCATTAGACACACTGCTCTCATCTGCTTTCTCAGTGGAGTGTGTTGAAAAAGGTTCAGGGAATGGAGCCTAAGGAGATCAAGCAAGAAAATAACTTCCAGAGCATACAAAATACACTAAAAAAAAGGAAGGAAAATAAGCTTCCCAGATAAAAGGGGAGCAAAGCCAACTTATATTAAACAACTCTTCCACTAGCAGCTCTTGTGAAACTACTAGTTAATATTCCATTTCCAAAATCTGGCAAGCACCTCATCCTTTTATGAGGCAATATAATCTTTTTGCTACATCGTTTGTTTTTAATAAATCACATGCAGAGCTTTAATATCATAAGCCTCCAAAATAAAACTTGTGTGCACACATCTCAAATAAATAAAATAATAAACACACACGCATACACACACAAACAAAAGCCAAATAATTACTGAGTGGCCAGGGTCCCAAATGCTGGATTGTGAATTATAGATTGATTTGGGAACTTTTCGGTTTAACACAGTTGTGATAAATACGCTTTAAAATGTAGATTGTCTGATGCTGATATACTATGCGTATATTGACAGGGACTCTCAGTTTTTTCTCATATGGATATATTATTTTGGCTGCTACAGAAAGGTCAGCATTTTACCTGTTTCTGGAGCAAAGACAAATTCTTGTGGATTTAGACAATGCCATGAGTTTTCTTTGGCAACTTACTCTGTTTCCATATGTTAAAAGTGGGAGTACTAATTTCATACTTAGCCATAATGAGGACTATCATGTGGTTTTCTGAACAGGCACAGTTATAAAATCCAGATATGCCCAGTAGAACACATAACATTATTCAAAATTATAATTTTTATTGTAATAAAAATGTGACTTTTTGTTTTGCCTGCTACTTTTACATGTGCGGGTACTTTTAGTGCATATTTTCCCAGCTTTTTCCTGTAATGATAAGGAGTAAAAATTTGTACAAAGAGAGAAGGTTTTACTGTCAGAAAATGACACAAACATGAGAAGTAAAGATTTAAGAAATGGAATACATTTTTTGAGACATGACAAATTCATAAGACTGAGTAGAAGTTGTGCAGCACAGAAACATAAGAATCCAAATTTAAACTTAAAGCAAAATTAACTTACTTTCATTCAATCCTACAGTTCAATGTATTGACAACCCAAGCTGCAACTAGGTGGCATTCACATGAAGGGTGGCCTTTCCAGTGTATCATTGTAGTGACGTTGGTAGTGGACCATGAAGCTCCAAAATTGTTTGCCACTCTACATAAATGAGAATGGTGTGCTAAAAAGAAATAAAATCTTTGATACAAAATAATGAAATCATTAAAAATCATCCTAGAGAGATAATGACTTTTCTGTTTATTTGCTTTGTTTTTATTTAGATTTTGGTACAGTCCTAATGGCAGGCTGTTTCACATTCATAGTGATAGGAATTATATGGAGGAACCTTGTCCCTATGTACTATAGGGTGATGGGTAAGAATTTTCTCCTTGCAAGTTTCTGGATAACATATGATTGGAAAGAGGGGTAGCACTGCGACACAGAGGGATCTCCATAGGTTGCAGAAATGGTCTTTCATAAACTTCACGAAGTTCAAAAAAAGCAAATACTAAGTTCTGTATCTGGAATGGAAAAATACCGTGCAACAGTACAGAATGGGATGAATTAGCAAGAAAAAACTTTGCTTTGTAATTTCTAACTCTACCTCATGGTTTTTACTACGTATTTCTATAGGCTGGGAAGTGCAGGAACTTGGATAGAGTTATGGTGCTTTTTAAGAGTTCGTTACTAGTGTTTTATGTATCTGTATGAAAGGTTGTTCCACCAGTGATTCTGTGATGGACAACTGCCCCAGAAAACAAGAAAAAGAAGAAATAGTCAGATAAGTTCACAAGAACAAATGCCAAAATGGGTAATATCCCTTTATGCTTCTACATACTTTGATCTTAATAATTTGAAGATTGCTCATATTCTGGTTTGTGAGCCCAGACCACTGATTCTAATGCCCTTTAAGAAAAGTTTTCAGTGTCCCTGTATAGTAACTCAAAGGTCGATATGCAACAGATGTAATTAAAAATGTTCCGTGCTGTTCTGAGGGNAGGTAAGAGGGAAGGGAACACAAACCAAGCATAAACGTTAGTCTAAAAGAGTTTGTCTTTCAGCTGTGATATTCCATAAAGAAAGATTTAAAATATTAAGTGGCCTAAATTATTTGTCTTTGCAAAAGTTCGGTAGGCGTTTGCTATATATTAATATTACAGATCCATTAGACATACAGATTGGATTGTAAAAGGCATGGAACAATCATTAGACACAGAACTGCTTCAGGCACACCAATCTACAGGTGCTAGTGTACTACAACTACAACAACTAGGTTGAATTACAGCTACCCAGCGGAGATGTAATAAAAATTTGAATTATTGACTTGGCATCATCCTGAGACAGCTTTGGTCACAGCCTTGCTATGTTTTGGAGATGATGGAATGAGATTTGTGTGGGGTAAAATTATAATCAAAGACAGTTCAGGATGAAAGATGACCACCAAGGTTATGAACCTTAGGCTGCATAAAAAAGGAAACTGCAAGAGGGAAATTATTGATCATTTTGTTGCATGGAGCCAACCCAAAATACCAGGTTCCATTCAGAATTTAATTTCAGAATTTATTCACTTGTCCAAATAACACATATAGCTCAGGGAGTTAATAGTATCAGAGTTGGCAAGGATGGGAACAAACATAGCAAAAGACTGTCTGGAACTCCAGGGTCATGCAGGTTGTCACCAGAGAGAAAAGAAGGAGGGAGGGAAGCAACTGTGATTCCTAGTCTAAGATGCAGGGAACACAGGCATAAGGATTAAGATTTAACAAATCACTTTATAAAGCACAAAATAAGGCTCTGTTTCTATATCTTATGGCTTTTTAAAAAATATTGTCTATGTGTGGCTCTTCTTTTGTCTCTGAAATAGTTATTAATACCTCATGCAATTTAAAACAAAGAAACTTGAGAGAAGTTAGGATGAAACTATTCTGCACATCATGACAGGAACAGGAGGATACAAATATATCTTTCTTTGACACAAACACTTGTAATGACAAAATTTGTGTATTTTCGGAAATATGTTTTGAAAACACCTGAAGGCCTGTCTCATTCTCCACCATAGCTGCTGAAGTAAGGTTCTGTGGGACGCAGAATCATAAAATTGTTGGGGTTGGAAGGGACCTCTAGAGATCATGTAGTCCCACTGACCTGCTAAAACAGGTTCACCTTGAGTAGATCGCACAGGAATGTGTGCAGATGGGTCTTGAACATCTCCAGAGGAGGAGACTCCACAACCTCTCTGGGCAGCCTGTTCCAGGGCTCTGGCACCCTCAAAGTAAATAAGGTTTTCCCTCATACTGAGCTGCAACCTCCTGTGCTTCAGGTTTTAGTTCTATTTATTGTCCTTGGTAAAATGGACATAGAGTCTTTGCCTGATCTAATCAGCAGATCTATAAGCGATTTGAAATATTTCTCCTCCTTTCTTGTCTGTCCTTCCCCCATCATTTTACCATTTATAATCAACTGACATCCATAAATCCATGGGT
>VWYH01004674.1:0-14433 GCA_013399365.1 Pampusana beccarii | reverse complement strand
ATCCTCTGTTGGACCTTCTCTCTATAGAAAACTCCTCTAATGCCATTCAAGTAATGCTACAATATGAAATACCCCAAAAAGCCCCATAACCAACCAGAGCACATTGTCCAGCACAGCTTCCCCCCGCCTTGCAAACTGTGGCACAGCCAGAAAGGTGGAGAACAGATCAGAAGAAGGAAGGATGGGTTCTGTGCAGTGTTCAGGAGCTTCTGAACAGTAGCCAGGTAGCTTGGTAGGCCATATTGCTGTGTCTGGTAGACACTGAAGCTAAAGGAGCTATTTAAACTCACATGATCAAGGCAGAGAGAATTCCAGAGAGGGCTTATATTCTTCCAAAACCTGATATTTGAGATGTTGGAATTAATTGCTTTGTGGAGGTTCCTGTCCCCTCCTGTGAGATTGATCAGCTTAGACCAGTCACTTCGCTTTGAAGTGTCTGAAGCAGCTATGAACCCTGTTGTTGTGTTGGTCTGACTGACTCAGTTGTTGCTGTGGTCTGATATAGAGGCCAGAGGAGATGCTTGGGAGGTGACTTCACTCCAGTTCTTGCTTGTGTTGTTCTTCTTAACCTAACTGAAACAGCTGGTTTAGACTTGAAGAAAATCAAGCTTTTTGTAAAATAAATAAATAAATTATTGTTTTCCTTATCATATATTTAGGGCAAACCTGCTAGGAAAAGTGTGCAAAGACCTCAAAGATGGCACAGAACTGAGTGGCTGAGCCCACATGGTGGCACTGCATTAGATCTGAAAGCAGAGAGTTGTGCCAGCATGGCACCGGTGTCAAACTGATAAGCTCAGTCCTATCTCGTGCTGATCCTGTTGAGGACTCTGTGCATTGCACTCCAAGCCACTTCCAGAGAAGGATTTTCAGCGTTTGGTATTTGGGTGCCTCCAGAATAGCTCCATGCCCTCACCAGGAGGGATGCTCAGGAGGACTCAGCAGAGAGGGAGAGACAGGCAGGCAGCTTGTTATACTGAGGGACAGTAAGAAAACAGGCTGTGGGAGTGTGCCTGTCTTTCAGACTGAGATGCTGCAAGTATCATATTGCACTGCAGATCTCCAAAACACCCCAGGGAAACACAAGTCTGTGCTCCATTACACTGGTGTCAATCTAGAATAACCCCCTCAACTTTTGGCCCCTCGTTGTTCTAGTTTCCCTCCGGCTACAGTGTGGCCTTTCTCCAGAGCGCATTCTGTGAGTGCTCATGGGTGAGAGGGAAGAGAGGTGATTACGTGCAAGGAAAGAATGAAGGAGAGCCATAGGGGGATTGCTGGACATCCAAAGTGCTGCACATTTTGGCCTTTTATGTTTTATTGTGTTGCTTCCCATGACTGTCTGAAAGTGGCTGTGAGTCAGTTCCTCACAACTGCAGAGAATAACAACATCAAACAAGAGAGAGAAAATGATTTCTCCATCTGCCTTGGCGAAGGGGTGGTATGATGTAAGGAGGCAATGATGAAAGCCTACTTTAGAAGACCATTGCACGTGGCTTGTACAAAGTATTTTTTAAGCCACACATTGGGCTCAGATACTCCTGCCAAACAGGAGGAAGAAAGTTTGTTCCCTGCATCCACTCCCAACTCTTCTTCCCAGCGTTTGGCATAAAGTCGAAATTTCTAAGTGCAAAACAGTGTCCTACAGCAGAGCAAAAGCCAGAAGCCTGGGGTGACAGACTTCTGAAAGGTGGGGTGCATTGTTCCGGGCTGTGGCTGAGCACTGGATGCTCTCCTCTATGGCAAGGACCCTTGGCGTAACATCTACAGACCTAGTGGGGGTGGTCTCTGAGGCTGCTGAGTTTGCCTGGTGTGCCTGTTCACACGCCCATGAGCTTGTTTCTCATAGCATCTATTGCCCATAGCGTTTCAGTGCTCCTGCTACCCAAGAGATGCGCCAGGGCACCCTTTGTTCTGTGCTGGACCTTTGAAAGTGACTTTCTCTTTGGGAAGCCCACCCGCAGCTCTTGATTTGAACCTGAACACCAGGCTCAGGAAGCTTTTGTTATATCTGGTCTATCTGAGATGTGGGTAGGGATGTATTTGGGATGCTCCTGATACATACACTTGCATGCCTTGTCCCCTGGCTTACGTTGTTTTATACTAAATGGGAGAGGTGGGGGGACACTGGGGTCCTTCCAGCCATTCACAGAAAATTCCCCTGATGGATCCCCACAAGCATCAAATTTGTTCATGTTATCAGTAAAACCTAAAATCAAAATTTTGGGCAGTCCTAACAATCATGGTCACTGCGAGATGCTGCGTATCACACACCTAATCTGTTACCTGGTGTCATTCTTTATACTCTGAGATGACACTTCGCATTCAAAGGATACTCAGACTGGAGGAAATTTTAGGTACATCTAGATCTAACTTGCAAAAGCAAGCTCTGTGCACAAATCAAACCTTTGCTCCTCATCAAGGTGCACTCAAGATCCTGATTCAAGGCAATTCCTACCGCTAGAGTGAGATTTCAGGAACGCAAGTAGTTTAGGAAGAAAGAGGAGCAATCCTCTGGCAGCAATAGCAATCTAAATCTGAGTCATCATGAGAAAGGGTGAAAGAGCCTCCAGTTTTTAAAGGATAACATTCATTAGCAAAGAATGGCTGGGTGCAGGGATAAAAGCAGCTATGGTGCTGGGGGAGGAGTGGAATGGAATGAAAAATTTGGAAGGTTTATCCAGAAAACTGGCTCTCTCCATCATGGGTCTGGGACATCTGCCACATCAGGAAATTGTAATGGGGGTGTCGTGTTGTACCCCCAGTAAATTCATGCTGTTATCCAGAGACTCTTGGGTTAGAATCTAATGCTATAATGGAGAAATTAGCAAATTCAGATAAAATTCATTGTCTGAACTGCTTGATGTAGCTCCTTACTACAGCCTCTTCTTGACACGTTCGTCGTTCAGTTTCCAAGATGTTGAGTTTGACCATTTTCAGAATAAGAGAAATGGAGGCAGCAAGCAAAGGAACCAGTAAGTATTTGGCCCAACTGTGAACGTGCAGCTTTCAGCATTTGCATTTTGCCTTTGCTAATTCTTGTGAAGCCTGACTTCCACAAACCCTCTGATGGTGCCAAGGGGGTTGAAAATCAGCATTGAGAGAGGAGCAAGAGGGACTGCTGCCTCCTGATCGCAAAGCAGCCTGAGGTCTAAATGGCAACAAAATGTTATGCATAACGTCTGATTCACTGTGTGGAGAATGTAAAGAACTGAGACCTCCCGACACAGTTTACATTGGCCCTTTTTATGACTAATTGTGCAGAAAATAGCTCTGCTTGCAGTGTGCATGGAAACAGTTCAGGTTTCTGCTGTGTGTCAGCTAATGGGCTAGCAAGGCTTTTTTAGCACAACTTCAAAGGCTCTGGCGATGGAGGTCCTTTGTGATGGAATTATCTCCTGCTCCTTTGTACCCCTCTATCCTTCTAAGCCACGGAACAAAGAATTGCAAAATGAAGAGACAAAGTAATTTGTAGTAGATCTCTAGACTTAGATAAAGTATAAAACATTTTTTCTCCTTCTGTCATCTAAACAAGGTTGTATTTTTCTGCGTTGGAACACCCAAGTTCATTTAACTTGTGAGGGGTGCAACCTTGTCCTTAGGTATGCTATTGACGGTGTAACCAAAACGTCTGAAATGGTAAAGGAGAGATTTAGTTTCTGTGGTCAATTAGAAAATATGTTGCTGTGACTGTTAGAGTTGGCTGAGAGGCGTATTTCTCTCCGCCTCAGGGTATTCCACTAAGAGAGGAAGAAAATGCATATTTTCAGCAGTGTATGTGCGTGTGCATGCACATACTTTAAGGGAACTATGTATTTTTCACCTTTTAGTGGGGGGAAAAAAAAAAAAAAAAAAAGTGGTTTATTCTTTCTTCCAGTGAAAAATGAAACCTTGGGGAGATAAGGAAATGCATTGCACATATCTGCTTTGTGTAGTCCAAAGCACAGTTCTTAATTAGGAAAAAAAAACCAACACCAACAGGGATGGAAGATGTTTGATTAATGTTAGCAACCATGCTGTGTAATGTATTCCTCTAGTGTCTCCAGATCCTCTGTTTCAAAAAAACAAGACATGGGTGAAAGGAGAACAATCTTGGCTTCATCAGATTTAATGAAGAATCTCTCTGCACACTAGCCAGCCCACTGCATTTGTGTTCAGACTCCAGAATTACTCCTGGTTTAGCACTGGGTCTTGTCTGCAAGCAAATCCCATGAGTATCTGCTTATCCTTAGAGGGCAGGAGGATTGCATCCACACCTTTCCCGATCAGCTGTAGTCAGTAACCAAGAGTGAATTTTAGATATAAATACGTAACAGCCTGTGACCTGGTAACAATATTTTGCTCCAGCATTTTACTTAAAAGTACATTGGACATTAGCTGTACAGTTTGCCTGGTATCATCTTGAATTTCCTATGCGCAAATATGTAATGGACTGATGTTTCAGTATTTTGTTTGTAAGAAGGATTTTTATTTTTTTTTCAGTTTAAACTGTTAGGAGAGGCTGTCGCTATCTAGAAAATCTTTTGTGTCTGCTTTCTCTCCTCTTCCCGTACTTGCATGGATTTCCCAGGGCAGTTGGTGTTCTGACCTCTTGGATCCAGTTTTCGTCAGCTGTCAAGGTAAATTTGGTTAATACTGGAGGAGTAGTTTGTTCAGGTTTAGACTGAAGAGGGAATAGTGATGGAGAAGTAAGAACATTCCTCTGTTTAATCTGTCTCTAGATGCACTAACTTTTCAATAGTTATGCTTTCTTGATATTTTTTTAAGAAAATTTCTAAGCCAGGCAGAGAAATTTTTTTAAGTTCTTAGCAGAAGCATACACACGTGTGCACGTATATATGTGAAGTTCATTTATATATATAAANAAGGTAAATTTGGTTAATACTGGAGGAGTAGTTTGTTCAGGTTTAGACTGAAGAGGGAATAGTGATGGAGAAGTAAGAGCATTCCTCTGTTCTCTCTAATCCGTCTGTCTCTAGATGCACTAACATTTCAATAGTTATACTTTCTCAATTTTTTTTTAAGAAAATTTCTAAGCCAGGCAGAGAAATTTTTTTAAGTTCTTAGCAGAAGCATACACACATGTGCATGTATATATGTGAAGTTCGTTTATATATATATACATATACATATTAAAAAAACCTAAATTTATGTTATAAAATAATCTGGTAATTATTACATATTCTGTCTGCACATATGGACAGCCAGAGGCAGGGATTTGATATTTTTCACTGATTTAATTCATGCTGAGTTTAATTGTCTCTAATATACGGGTTAAATTGTTTTTCATTGCATGTTAAAAGTGTTACATTGTTGTCAGTATCTAACAAGTCAATGCTTATCTCTAGTTGTATGGGACCCAGGAAAGTCATTTTATGTAAGAGATTTCTCATATAAAAAAATTTCCTGGGTTTTAAAACTGGGAAGGATAATTATGATGGAATCGGCAGCAGGAGGCAACCCAAAACTTTTCTCCTAGGAATTCTTTAACCCTGGAAGTACAGCAATGACATAAGGTTGTGTTCATGCTTCATTTTACCTACCTGCACTGGACCTCCCAAGTGTCCTTTTTCCTCAAACCTTCCTGTTCCACATGTCTCTGATGCTGAGGAACTCCTCTCCATGGGATACCGTGGATCACTGTTGGGAAGATGTCTGTGTTGGGTGGGAAGGCTGCTGGTTTGAGAATGCACATTTTCAGTTCTTCCGTCACTGAGGTAGAACATGACTTCCAGTTGCTTGTTCTGTGCATAACAAGATAATGAGTTGGCCACAACAGCGTTTCTGTGACATAAAACAAACAGGTGGATACAGAAACAATTACAATTTGTGAGTTCTGCCTGAGCAGAGAAGTTAAGGCAAGTAGAAGTCAGGGCTGGTTGGTATAAAAATCCTGCAATCAGGCAGAAAGGATGTATTAACAGGGCAAGCTGATGGTGAGATGGATGGTGATTTACCCAGATGTATGTGTGTTAATGCAAACAGCAAAGTTTTTAGTGGACTCTAAAGGTAAAGCTTTGCAAAGACCTGCTCATGCCAATTCCTAGCGGTTGTTAAAGGTTTAGGCTCTGTTGATGTATGTGGAATGGAGAATTATTTGGGGGTCAGCTTGAAGTTGTTTTTTTCGTTCTGACTTGTTTGTTTTATTTTCTCTTGGTTGAACTAGGGCACTGGAAATATTTTACTGTGTGTTGAATTGTGGATTTAAAATGAAATAATAATGTTCACATTGAAGTTTGTAACGAAGATTTACATTTATTCTGGGATTTGGAAGTTGGTGGGATTATTTTAATGGAATCTGGTATTCCTTCATGTTAGGAAAGGCAAAATTAAAGGAATAAGCGTTGAGCTTGAAGCTGAGGGTAAGGCAATTTGTGATAAGGAAATTCAGTCCCTGGTCTCAGAAGAGGTCCTGGAGACATTCATTCCCCACACAAGTGGGTTTTACCTTGGCAGGAACCACCTATTCCATGTAATTCCAATTCAAATCCAACACAAACTCCTGGATAGCTGGAGGACAGCCCAAGAGAAGGGGTATGGCAGAGGAGTGAACAGCTCGGGGTGACTTACCCCGTGGAAACACGCGTCTCACCATGCTTACGTTTTTCTGTCATCCTGCACAGCACGTCACTAGTCCAACACATTGTCTCCACACAGAGGGCAAGAATGGAAAGTCCAGGAGGTATCACCTTTTAGTCTTCATCCATCACTTGACGGGACTGATGGGCTTTGCTAAGGAGCTGATGTTGCTGACAGTCCTGACGTTTTGTGGATTAGGAATCAGGGCTGTTGCATAGTTGCATTTTTTCTGAGTTTAAAGTGGTTAAAATTTGGTTATTTTGTGCTGCTGTGATGTCAAAGATTTGCTGGATTCAGGACAATTGTTTACATTAAGCAATCTGTTGGCATTTAAGACTCCAGTCCAGGGAAAGTAGAGCATTGTACCGCAGACTCAGAAACATCTTTGACACCTTTGACTTTGGTTCTTCAATGTCACTTTGCCAATGACAGAATGGGGACCTTTGTTTGCCTTGGCCACTGCATAAAAAAACAGGATATGATCAAATCTAGTTAATCACTCACAAATATCTAATTTCTTGAATCTCTGAGGGTGTGTAACACATTTTTGGGACTGCTTTTTGCTTGCTTGGCTTTTGTTGTAAGTAAGTTAGGGAAAAATCAAATTTTGAGTTTTCTTAAAAGGAAGTAGAGGAATCCTGGAACACACTAGGGCTCTGCAAATGTACGTTTAATCATTTAAAGAAATGTCTTTTGGCTAAAAGCTCTTACCAGTCCTTGCAAGTTGCACTAAAAGCCATACGACTACATCATTCCCACAACTGATGCGAATTAGCGCCCTTGTTGGCAGGGTGAGCAGAGAGATGCGGGCTTAGTGAATACTAGGGACTGAATTACTCTCAAATTCATAGCGACTTTGTGCAGTATGGGCGAAGTGTCCCAGGGGTGACTCTACTGGTGGCCATGCCAGCTCCTTATGGGGTTGCATGCATGGAGAGAGACTCGGACACATCCTGCCTGCCTTGTTTTTTCTCTGCAAAGCGTTTGGCTCTGCTGCGGAGCCGTGCGGTTGCAGACATCTCCTGCACACGCTCGCACTGTGCTAAAGGCAAGCACACACTCTCCAAGCAGCAGCAGCAGACCCGAGGAGCACGTTTTCACACACGGCATGTGATGGAACTCCCTGCCGCAAGACGTCACGGGGCAAAAAGTACACAGGGGCAGAGGCTTGAGCGCATTCGTGGTGAATTTTTCTATTCAGAGCCGGCAGTGAGATGTGATGACCTGGGTGTAAATGGGGGTCACCCAGCCGTGCAGAGCTGGAAGCTAATGGGTATAATGGGAGAGGCTTGCTCTGTGCTTTCCTGGTGTTATTCGTGTGTCTATTTATGTACTTTTAATACTTATCATGGGACACAGTTGGAAACAGGTTACTGGGCTAGGTGGGTTTTAATAAACCTCTTTAGTGGAGTTCTTGCCTCCTTACTTTTATATGTCTAACCCATCCTGAAAACAATGTCAAACTCTGACAATAAGTTGAAAGCTTTGGAGGGATTACACTGCCTTATTGAGTCTGTGCCCAAAGCCCTTTGAGGGCTCCTATTGACTCCAGTGGGATTTGGTTCAGACCTCAAGTGTATAGGACTCCCTTAAGTAAACTCTTTCAAGGCCCATACATGCAGCAGTACTGATTGGGCTCTTTGTTACTTCTGTGGATAGGAATGCGACCTTTACACCTTCAGCAAAGAGCCCTGATTTACAGAACTAAATCTTCAGGTTTTGGGAGAGATAAGGTTACCATCCCAGCTCCTCCCTACCCTGATGTGCAGGTAGCTGAGCGGTTGATGGAGCAATTCTGGAATCAGTGCTCATTTGGGCAGATGAGCACTGAGCGTGCAGTACAGCAGCTCCAGAGCTGCTTCATAAGCAGATGTCCATGAACAACAGCGGGCAGGGCGGACATCTGGGGCTGTAAGTTGTTCCAGTTCATAGGATCATTTTGGTTGGAAAAGACCTCTAAGACCATGAGTCAAAGCCCTAGTGATATTCTTTTCGCCACTGCAANTCATTTTGGTTGGAAAAGACCTCTGATATAGTGATATTCTTTTTGCCACTGCAGAGTCATCTAGATATCCATGTTAGGAGCTCATTTAGTCCATGCACATACTAAAAAAAGCCACGTTGGAAGACTAGACTAGCAATTCCTCTAGGATTTCTTTCATCCACCCAGTCCCTTGGCCATGTGAGGGGAGGGAGAGGCGAATGAGATGAAAGAACACCGTATCGGGCTGTGCGCTGTCTCTTCCCCTCGCCATTGCCAAAGGCTGCAGTGGGCCGTGTGGTGAATAGTGGAGTCTGAATTCCAGCACATTGCACAACGTGCCTTTCTTGCTTTTGGAGCTGGCCAAGCTTCTGGTAACCTTGCCTCCCAAACCTGTTGTTCCAACAGGAGAAGCTCGAGTGAGTGAGAGGAGCCGTGTAAATGACAGTGCTATTTTCTACCTGTATTTTAGGTCACTTCCTGGGTAACAACACTGTGATTGATGTACTGAGACAAGCAGGATTTGAAGTGGAGCACACCCCTCCTGGACAACCAATTGGAAAGTAAGCAGCTGCCCACAGATTATTAATCACTTTCTCTCCTTTTCTTTACTCTCTCCCTTTTTCTGTGACTGAGCAAAATTATTGCATTAGTAGAGGAGGTAAGGGAGTGAGGAACCTCCCTTGCCCACCCAAGTTCCAGAAAAAAAATGGATTGTAAAGCATCTGTATTGTGAGTTTGGAAACACTTCAGTGACTATTTTTTTTTTCACTTATGGACATTATTCATATCATAGCTGCTTAACTGTACCAGATGAGGAGCCACCACGGTTTATTTCTGTTTTCAAGAAACATCTCATTATGTTCATTTTCCCCCATAGCTGTTGTATCTTTTTCTCTCCATGGGGTATTAGTTGCTTCTCCATTGCAGGGCAGTAGACTGCCACCAGCTTCATTTTCCAGGCCTCTCTGTCAGGCTGCTCTTCTTCAGTTGGGATTTCAGTTTTGCCTGGAGGACCAGATTTAGTGTAGCGGATGCACCTTGGAAAGTGTGTTGGGTAGGTAAAAAGCGATTTGATATTCCCCAAGTTTCTCCATTCATCTGATCAAGTAAAGCAGGCAAGAAGGATTGATTGCCAGGCTCTTGGCAATCTTGATTAGTATAAGACGAAATATGGCACAAAATTGTCCTCAAGTAGGGAAACAGACTTCCTCCCCTGGACTTTTCTCTTTCCTGGCAATTTAGATTAGGTCTCTGTCTAAAGATATCATAGACATGAAAGCTGGAAGGTCTGGTGAGACACTATCTAGCTTTGGAAAGTTAACCTTTCCCCTGCATTCTGCAGATAAAAATTGGCTGAGGTGGCTCTGTGGTAGGGTTGTTATCCTCATTAGGAGAAAGTGTTAGCTGCATGCTCCTGTCCCTGGTGGGCAGACATGACATGGTCCAAATATGAGGTGAGTTTCAATATGGAGGATTAATCGCAGGGCAAGTGTAGACCACGTCTGAAAAAGCTATGTTTAATATAGTTGGAAAAATCTGGCTGATCTAGCCTTGTTTGTGAAATACCCACAATGATTCATACAGAATATAATATGGCTCAACTGTACGTAAGTGTCTTTGACAGAGCATTTGTCCTAAATGCTTCTTGGAATATGTTGAGCAATAAAAGCAGTCTTAAATAACAATGGGAAAAAGAGGAAGAAAAAGCTATCAAACACAAGGAAGAGCATATCTTCAGAGGGGGTTCAAGAAGCACTTTGGCAGAGGGAGAAAAGTTAACATGGCACAGAGAAGAGCATTAAACACTGTAACTGGCAGAGCTAGAAATTTTGGCTAAAATCAACAAAAATGTCTGTGTCTAAAAATACAGCAAAACAGGAGAACAAAGCAAACAATACCAAAACAGCTGAAGTATACCCTTCTTAGGTTTCTGACAAATAAATGTTCCTTCCAGGGAAGCAAGCACTTTCCTCAGCAATTTTCGTTTAGTTGAAAGTATCATCTTCCCATGAAAAGTATTTTAACTGGAAATTCTTAAACTATTAATTTATTGGCTGTTTGCAAGCCCTTGAGAAGAAAGAAAGATTCAGTAGTGCAAGAGAAGTCCAAGAATAGTCTCTGCTCTTTATGGTCTTGAGATAAGTCTATACACATTATCACGGACTTGAAATAATGTGGTGGGGCAGGAAACTTGAAACAAAGCCACAGCTTAATGTTGACTTATTTGCAACATGGGGCACCTCTTTGTATGCATCCTCCCACCTTAGCAGCAGTGTCTCTTGTTTGTGGTGTCTTCTCTAAAATTGTCAGTCCCTGGGGAAAATGTACTTGAAAGCCAGTGGACTTAAAGTGCTGCCTTGAACGATGCGTGTGTCCTGAGTTGAATTGTCCTACACTTGGTAGCTTCTGTTCCCAGCTCCAGACCAGGGTGTTGAGCAGGTTGGTACCTTTCTGGACTAGTACCCTAATTCCAGTGGTGTCTGTCCAGAACACTGAATGTACAAAACTTTATTAAGTGCTATACTGATGTGCATGAGTACTGGATTGAGTTGAGAGAGCGCAGATTGTTGTATTCCTTAAAGATCAGATGTTCTGCTGATGGATGTGTTCCTATGGTCTTACGATCCAGGCAGACTGGCCAGTTTTAGATGAGAAAACAGAAAGAAAAAGAAATGTCGTGATAAAGAAATCCAGAGTTGCTTCCAACCTGCATTATTCAAGGTGCAGAAATAGTAGAAGACTATAGAAAGTTTATATAGTCTATATATATACACTATAGTCTACATATTATACATAGTATGTTTTAATAAAGATAATTTAAATATATTGACAGGAAACAGCTTGCTGCCTTTAGGGAAAAAAAAAAAAAGAAGAGAGACTCCCAGACCTGCACATCGGAGGCTGTGTTTTCATTGTCCTGCGCTGGGGCTGTAGCCATCAGAAGTGCTTGGGGCTCCTCCTTAAAAAGGAGGAGGCTGCTGCAAATATTTTTCTCTCTCTTTTTTGGAATAGCCTGTATTTTAAGATTTCTGGCTGGGCTGTAAAAAACTGTCTAATCAAACATAGTTATGATAAAAGTTGACAGCATGTTCAGAAAGCACCGCCAGTTAATTATTGTGACATTGGGGTTATGTTGCTGTAATTGAGAGTCTTAAGGAACCTTGTATTTTTTTCTGCCCGTCTTTTTTTGCTTTCCTCTTTCCTTTTTAAAAGGTGAAATGAAACCATTTGAAAACAGCTAGAAAAGCCCAGAAGAGGAACCATTTTTGGCATAGTGGCTATGTTAGGTACAGGTATACGTAGAATAAACAAGTAGAAGCTCAACAAATGTTGAGCTGCTTGCAAGCAGGAATTGTTTTATAGATCATAGAGATGCAGGTGTGCTCATCTTGATTCTTTTGGAGCCATACATGAAATAAGAGGTATTTCTCTCTTATGCTGAAACCCAAAAGAGACATTTCTGCTTTTCTTCCAAGTGAATTCTATAAGGGAGTCAAGCCCACTGCATTGCATTCTGGCACTCACTGACAACTGAAAAATTGGATAGTGTTGAGGGAAGATCAGCTGGACTGTAATGTAGAGATTGGTGGGAGTGGACAGCACATTGAAAAAATGCAAGGGCTGGANCAGAATGCTCATTATTTGAAACAATGAAAGTAATTTCAGCAAAACATGCATGCTACATCCTGCTTCCTACCAATGCTGACTGGCCAAAAAGCAAATACTATTTTTCTTTAATATCTCTCTTCCTAGGTAGTATGATTATTATGATTGAAATGATTATTAGTCTGACCTTTATTGTTCGATAATAATGAAGCAGTGGTATCATAAATAGGTTGGGTAGTCTGGTATAGGTGTTTCAGTTCTGCTATCCATTTCAGTTTCAGAAACGACAAGATAGTATCTTCGTAGAAAATAACTAGTACTATTCCTGTGTATCAGAAAAGCCTTGGGAAGAGTGAAACAGGACAAAACCAAAGCTGTTTATGCTTTCAGTTACATACAGGCTGGGTAAAGCCGGAAGATTGTTGGCTTCCTCTGTCCGAAATGCAGACCATGGATTGTGAAATGGCTGCTCTTTCAGTCAACCAAAATGAACACCTAGAGTCTCACATTTCTGTAGTCTGTTGACAAGCACAGTATTGAGCCAAGTTCTCCCTTTCTTAAGGGAAAAAATAAAGTGAGACCTTGGCAGGCTAGAAGAGATCGCCAAGCCATGGAGGGGTTTGATGGCTCTAGAATCAATGAACTGGCAGAGAAAAGTTCATATACAATACATTTAGCTGGTGTGGAGCTATTTGGGAGCTCTCACCAACTGGATTTCTGAAATCCCTTGGCTCCTGTTGATGTGCCTGGTAGCACATTGCTGACCTTCCTGAGCCTCTTCCAGAATCCCACCAGCTGACTATTGAAAATACCTTCTTTAAAGCTCAGTCCCTTTCTGTAGAAGAAATCCTGTTGTACTCAGCATGTAGAACAATGCCATAAACACTTGAGAACNTGCCACCAGATCATAATTTCCTGACCGAAAGGTTGTTGCCTAAGGGAAAGCGTCCCAAATCTGTTTGCATGACAACCTTTAACAGCATTCATATTTGCCGTTCTTATTTTGCTGGCTGTCCTCCTTGTCCCCAAATGAAGGCATTGGAAAATGAATGGCTGAATCAGTATCTCATTGCTTTGCCCTGAGATAAGAAAAGCAACTTTTGGGGGTTTTTGGGTGGGTATTTTTTTTGGTGGGGCTTCTGCCAGTTGGCCGTCCCTGCCCGTCTGTCTTCAGAAAGCAGAGCTGCATGCCTGGGGTGGGAAGGAGGAGATGGGAGAAAGTTTCCCCTCAGATGGATTCCAGTGACTTGAACAGATAAAGGGCCACAGCTGCTTCACATTTAATTGGAAACAGCCAAATTGCAAGATCAATCCCGGAAGCACCTGTGTCCATGATGACTCTATTGTTGCTGGGTTCTCAGAATCGGCTCTGACCTCCTGCCATATGCCAAGCCCTGGCGTTCTGCACACCGTACCCTCGGCCAGGAAAACACGCAGCCGCGCTCATTTCCATCAGACTGCTCTTTCTGATATTATGCTCAATGCTACCTTCTTTCAGAATGGGAGAAAGCAGGACAAGCTTTTATTTCTGCCCATCTGAGAGTTGATTGTAAACTCTCAGAGCTCTGCTGTGGAAATTAATTACCCTTCCTCCTTACGTTTGAAATTCCTGGCCCAGTCAAAGCAACATGGTTTTGCCATTGTAGCTTATTCCTTTCCTTCTTTTTGAAGCACAGAGGTTGCTCCTTCACCTTTACCTATAGCATCCTGCAGGTGTGACCCTGGCTCCCCTCCTCAGCTCTGTCTCATGGTGGAAGTTTCTTTGTTCTGCTGTGAATGCTTTCTTTTCCCCTTTGGGATGGAAGCACACCCCAACCACAGAGTCATGCAGCCTTGGTGCTCCATCAGGATCCATAACCTTCAAAAGTTGGTATGCAGAGATAGGAAAATGTTTGAGATAACATTCCCAGCAGCCCAAGATTGGTAAAAGTTGCCAGTTAAATAGATTGCATCCCAGAAACTTAATGGCATCAGAACCATCAGGAGTCTCCCAGCAGTTGCCATGTTCCTTGGAATGCCCAAGCAATCTGGGCTTTTTGGTGTGGGCCTGGCCGGGGTTACTTTGCTCTGCTCAGTAGTTAGTGTTCTGGATGTGTTTGGGAGAACACTAAACTTATAGCGAAATAAGTAAAATTCTATTTAGAAAAAAAGTAAAAAAAAAAAATACGTGTGTGCGAGAGGTGTGATACTTTCATTCGGATCAACTGAGTTAACTGAGGGGAAAAAATAAGAGCTGGGGTGGTATTAGCCCATTCTGGATCTCATCT
>VWYH01004670.1:0-10784 GCA_013399365.1 Pampusana beccarii | reverse complement strand
CTTCTGCTTTATACAGATCACAGTAACGGTGTTATCTTTTTTCCCATATAAGAACTAATTAATAATTGGTACATATTCTACTCCAGTATTTTTACAATTAAACTTTTTAGATAATACTATGTGTCCTAATGTTCTCAGTTTCTATCTCAGAGACATCTCTCCTACATAACAGACTTTCTCACTCAAATCTTTAATTTATATGATATGTTAGGGTGAATATCTATTTTCAATCACAATCATTAATCTATCTGATTCTATTGTTCCTGAGTATATTTATGTATCAGGCACATTTTTCTAAAATGAAGATAAGAACGCAAATATTGCACAAATTAATCCAGAGACCTTGTTACATTCAACCACATTTTTCATTTAAATTGTATGGTATATTTAAGTCACAGCAGAACATAATTAATTTAATCTTGGTCATTGTATTTCTAGAGTAGGCTACAGAATAAAATTATAATCAGGTTGCAATTTTAATCGGAGGGATTGTTCCAATTAGCTATTTTCATCTGGAGGGAATATTGGTTTAAGTATCTGCCAATTTACTATGCTCCTACCACAAAATCATAATGGTCCTAAAGGAGTCCCACACCATGTTAGGGCCAAATCCAATAAAGGAATTAAATCAAGCAAGACTTGGGCAAAAGTAGTCACCGAAATCCTAAATTATGACTCTCAGTTGCCAGCTAACTCTGGAGGTGTCTGAACCTCATAAACTACTCTTTGAAGTTTCCCAACCATCTGTCTTTTCCTCAGAGAGGCTCAAACTTGTGTGCACATTTAGTGAGCGAGCCTAACACACCCCAACAGGACTTGCACCTTTGCAATGTACTGTTGCATCAGATACTTTGATCTAAAGTACAACCAAAGCAAAAGCTGGTTTTGCAGCTCTGTGGATCAAGTTATTATTAAAAAAANAAAAAAAAAAAAAAAAAAAAAGTGAGACACAGAGATTCAATCCCATCTCCTGCCATAGGTATTCAAATTTATATTAAAGCCATTGGAATAAAAGCTGCCTGGGGAGGCAAGGCAGGCATATTCCTTCTGCTGAAGATGTACCACTGTGCAGAAGAAATTATGGCATGATTATGATTATGGCACTCACGTGTCAGGTAAGGGACCACAGCACTGCTCCCAGGACTGCTTCTATATTTTATCCAATGACTACTTAATGGATGTACATGCCCAAGAGAGCAGGTAAGTGCGAGCGGCGGAGGAACCACGCAGACTCTCAATGTGAGGGATAATGCATGATTCTCATTTATTAGCCCAGATAGCACATATTTATACAGTTCAGATAATTATGCCTACTAGTCACTACATGATTGGCTTAAGCTCTAAAGATCATATTTGCATGTTCCTCCTACTTGCGGTTACAGAAGCGTGAGAAGTTACCCCCTTTCCCAGCTGCGCTGCTACTCCCTCAAAGTTGTTTATGCTCGGCTTGCAAGGTCAGGCCGACCTTGCAAGTCTGCACATAACGGAATTTCCCACCGGCCTGTATGCCTTACTTATGTCAAGCAAGGCCTACGGTCTCGTTAGAAGAGGCTTTGCTCGTACAATGGATCAGTGGACCCAGCCGATTCATGGCCTTTCTTTTGCAGCCATTCCCCAACAGGTAAGGAAGCAGATCTTCTGCCCACTAGAGCGAAGGCTGGCTTTTATGTTCCCTATGTAAGAATAATAAAGTGGGTTTTTTACCCCTTACATCCCCATGTGGAATGGCTATAGTCAGGAAAGACTATAGGCAATAATAATTGTACCAAATAGCATTCTTTTTAGTCTACGCTGCTTCAGACTCAAGCATGAATCACATCATAAATAATAGAACCTAATAAAGCAAGACAGAGCAAAAGAAAACAACACTCCTGTCCTGTGGGAAGATCCCGCAAGCTTGTATCTTAATGGCATACTAGTGCCTATGTGCACCCTGCGTAAAATGTCTTCTCTAGAAACAGGCCTCTCAAGGGTGGTTTTATGAAGTAGAATCTGAAAACATGTAAAAAAAATACGTGTTTACAGTGAAGCTAATTGTAAATGAGGAAAAAATAATTAAAAAATTACTAGTTGTGCTGAATTAGCTGAAATGGAGTTAATTTTCCATGCAATTAGAAACTTTTATTCTTAGTAGCTAGCACGATCCTTTGTTTGGGATTTAGTATAAGAATAATGCGATAACACTGCTTCTTCCCTGGGCTAGAGTTAATGTTTTTCTTTCAGTAGCTAGTTGTGTTTTTGAATCAGTATGAAGGAAATGTAAGAACTCACTGATATCTTGACTGTTGTCAGGGAAACCAAGGACTTCTTCAACCATTCAGCTGCAGTTGCAAATTGGTAGGAGGGAGGCCCAGACAGGACAGCACCTAGGTTGACATCCAGGTGTCACATCCCACCCGGAGGTATGAGTGGGGGGAAGAAGTGACTCAGGTTCGTGGGTCCCCTTGGTTGGAAAACAGTACACACAGTACTTAAGGTCCGTAAACAAGAAAAGCAACACCTTTTATTTTGCAGCGTGGCCCAATTAATAGATGATTCGGCAGCAGAAAGATTTACCTTATTTAAACCTAATTGGTGAATAGTTTAACAGCAAAAGGGTTTATATAAAGGAGTTTGTGGCACATGTGGGGTTGTAAGCCTTATGTTATTACACTAAAAGAAGGAGAGGCAAAGAAATAAGGATATAGGAAAGAAAAAGTGAAGGAAAGGAAGAAGAGAACAAAAGAAAGGAAGAAGAGAACAAAAGAAAGGAAGAAAGCAAGTGAGGGATCCCGCCACTCTTACGGCTCTGCAGTGTGGATGACAGGACTTGTAGGATGGATCCAGTGGTGTGTGGCCTCCGGTGTCCCGCTACGAAGATGCTGGGGTTTGTAGTTCGGGAGCGCAGTGTCCTCAGGTGTCTGGTCCGGTTCCTGCAACGAGGCTGGTGGGAGGAGGGGTCCTCAGGATGGTGGGCTCCCTGCCAGTGCTGGTATAGGTGAGCCTTTTTATAGCCCTCTGGGTTGCCTGCTTGAGTAATGTTTCTTTTGTCTTTTGCAGAGGTGTTATTGCGAAAAGACAGAAAAGTCTAGGGGGTGATTGCAAAAGATAGACAAGTTTCGGGCCATCTTGAAGGGTCTCAGTTTTTCCCTTTGTGCCATGCTGGGTGTATCAGAAGGTGGAGCTATGTGCCCTCCGGCACGTCCCCCACCTCCTACTGTCAGCCAGCCAGCCTTTGTCTGTGGCTCCTTAGCTTGTTGTTGGTATGTAAATCACAATTCACCTTATCCTGAGTGTCCCATCTCCTACTACTAGGCCACAATGTTTGAGGCTTCAGTCTCTGACAATGTCCCATCTCCTGAGGCTAGAGGAACTGGTTTTGGCACAATGTTTGACACATAATTATTTTCAGTGTCTGACACCAGGTTGATCAGTGAAATATTCCCTACCATTAGTGTCATGCTCGGTATAAAGGTGGAGCCAGCTTTTCTGGCTAGTTAGTTTGGGTTTTCTGGCTAGTTCGGTTAGTTCCGTAACGTTTCAGTTCGGTGTTAGTTTGGCCTTTGGCCATTCTGTCTTTTTACAGTTGGCCTTTGGACCTTTCAGCCTTTTGCATTTTTTACTCTCTCTCGCTATGATTGACTGTTAGAGACCAGGGTGCTCTCCTCTCTGGGGCCGGTTGTTCAAAACAACTGGAGTTTCATGAGGGATTGCACTGTGTATCATTTATTTTATTGTATATATATTAGTAGTAGTAGTATATTATTATTATTATTTTGTTTTATTAAACTGTTTTTATCTCTATCCACAAGTTTCTCCCTTCCCTTTTGGTTCTTTCCCCTATCTCACCTGGGGAGTGGGGGAGTGAGCAGGCAGCTATTGTGGTCTTAGTTGCTAGCTGGGGTTAAACTACAACACTAGGACATTGCTAGTTGGAACAAAATACTCATGAATGCAATAATTACTTTAGAGTTAGTTTGGCAGGAGATTCAGAGCAGGGTCACTTCATGCCTCTGTATTGCTTTGTACAGCTATCCAATCTGAATCACAGAGTGGACCCTTCTCTGTTTTCCCTGAGTACTATGCCTGCCTACCACTCTGAAATGGAGTAGCAGAGAACTAAAGCTGGCCATATGTGCCAAGCAAATGAACCAAGTCCATCAATGAGGTATCATTCTTGCCTCTCTTTATTCTTTTCTTTCTTTCTTGGTCTCTCTTTGTCTTTTAGAGGGTGCATTTATTCATACATAAATGTTCACTAATTCCCAAAATTCATCTAGCCTGATTGCTGGTGAGCTCCAGTGGGAGAAGCCAGTGCCTGAATATTTCCAGTTTATTCCCACAGGTAAAAAATAAGTTATAGGAACTGCTCTGCAGGGGCTATCAAAGTCCATTTTCCACAGAATTAGCAGTCCTCTCTCATGAAGGGAACAATCTGTCTCACCCAAGCTGTTCCTATGCCACAAGGGGTCAGTACCCCATTCAACTCTAAGCTCTCCTGTGGGTCCTTTCTTCCACAGCACCTGACAGAAGGTAAACTCTCGTTTCTCATTACCAGATATGCTAATATAATTTGTGACTGTCTGAGGGAAAATTGAGGTATTTCTCACTCCCCCTTCTCAAGCCCTGCTGACTCATATCAGCAGCTGAGGCCCACTGTAATGGCTGGAATTGGCCAGTTTGTGGAATCTTACTCTTCCCCTAGCCATGGTAGCTGGAGAGCAGTGCAGTAGGTTTGGCTCAGCTGTTTCAAGGGGCTGCCCTGCTCCAGTCCTGTGCTCAATCCTCACCGTGCTGGCAGCTCTGTCCCTGGCCTGGCCCCAGCATCTGTACTTGGCCTGGCAGCTGCTCAGCGCCAGGTTGGAGCTGATGCGTGTGAGGTGAGACTCTGCAATGAATGTCAGGAGGAGAGGTGAGACCATTCTCTTCAGGAGATGTTCTTTTAGATCAGCTCTGCTTCCTCACCAAACCCTTGCAACCTGGCAGAGCTGTGGCTTTGGGAAGCAGAGTTCTCCACTACACACTGCATGCTCCATGAGGAAAAAGCTGTGATGACCAGCTCAGTAAAATAGAAAATAACATTTATAGAAGCCTTACCTAGCAAGTCACATGGCTCACATGGCCAATTCCTTCTTTACTGTTTGGGGAGGTACCTCAAAATAGGACATAACTTAGCTCCATTCCTTTTCACATTTAATATTCTAGAAAACCAAATAGTTATTTGTTATATAAGGCAGTTTTCATTCATCATGAAGCACAAGATGTAAGTAGAGCTATATTAATATTAGTGTACATGTACTTAGAAATGAAAAACATATACTGAATTATTATCCACATCATTAGGCAACCAGTAATTTCCTTATTGAGAAAGAATGATAATGAGGCTCTTAGTAAATCTCAAACAACACCAGAAAGACTAGTGTTGTGCATCCTTCATATTCACAGAATAGCTGGCAGCCTACCTCAGGCTCCCCTCCCATATGTTTCCTGCAATAAGGTCAGTTGTAACTGTACGATGTATTGTTTATGTGGCTGACACATTTTAATTGAAATGTTGTGATAAATTTCACTGCCAAGGTCAGATATTATTTTCTGGTTAAGGAAAGTTCAAGTCGGTCTCAAAAAAGCACTCTTGATTTTTATAGTGTCCAGTGACCTGTTCCTGGAAGTCAATTTACCACAGATATGACCTGCTTACTCTAGGTTGACCTCTTCCAAAATTGTCAAGACTCAGGTTCATTTACAGACATTGGCTAAAGTGTATTTTAGTGAAGTGGGTTCCATTTTATTAAGTGTGAAAATAAGCCTCACCAAATCAATAAGACAGGAAGTCTTCATTTTATTGCTTTAGACTAGAGACTTAGAAGTCACTTAATATAAATGGTAGTAAATGCTAGAAACCTCAACACAGATAATCTTGGTAGTCTTTCATGGGAGAAAAAAAAAAATCAAAAGTATCTTTATATCTTCTCTTCACAAAAATCCAAATTCTCAATGATCCAATATGAGTTTGGTTAGAAAACATTTACAGAGCTAGTGTATTTTATGAATGCATAAATTGAAGAGAAAATTTCAATTACTCTGTTATTTAAGCAGCAGCTTGTAAATTATGAGTTTCATAAATAAACTGCGTGTATGAGTAGGATTAAAAGAGAAGCAGTAAGTGTATAAAATATCTTTGTGAAGTAGTTGTACTCATAAGAACTCATTCCATCAAAGAATTTTCTAATACATGGTTTGAATCTATTTTTTATATATATTTACAATAGACCTGTTAAATATCTATAGTACTGTATGTGTGCTCAACAACGTAATTATTTCAAATTACATGAGTTTCCATGTGACAAAATAACATCTCACTAAAACTACACTATATTTGGTGAATTAAGGTTATTTCTAAATGATAACTTTTTTTCAGCTCAAGAAATGGAACATGCAATTGAAATAATTTGATAACAAAACTAAAGTAGAAAGAAATATACCAGACTAATAATCCAGAATCATTACCAGTCACAAAAAATAAACTGGAAAAAAAAATATATTTATTATCCAGTGCTGCTGTCTGTTTACTCAATAACTCTTTGGAAAAGTGTCATGCAGGCACCCCAAAACGACTCCAAGCAAACCAAGCCTAAACCAACTTTAAATTGGAACTGAAACCAAAACCAAAGGACAGACCAAAACCAAACAACAGAAACCAATGCAAGCGGGGGGTGGGGGTGTAATCCAAAATCAATCAGCACTCTGGCAGCATTTAATAATCTGCAGGTTTGATATACCAGTTGGGGATATTATTACCATACAACCATACATGAATGATGATCCACAGTGTGCACACGGTCACTCAAAAGAGAAGCCTCTCTCACTTGAAGGTACCCAGAAGAAAGAATCACTTGCCCAGATGGGAGGCAAGGGCTCACTCAAGGACATAAAGCTCAGAAAGTATGTAAAACTATATATATATAGGTGGCTGATCAAGCAACTTAAGAATTTTGCTTTGGAAATTTGTTTCACAGGATATGATTGCTTTTATAATTTAAAGTGCAATTATTGCAGATCCAAATGCTAATATCTTCCTTTCAAGGGAAACTTGCTGTGTTCATTTCAGCTACATTCATGCCTTTACAACCTTTCTAGCCCATGTTTTATCCATCTTGTCCAGATGCACATCCCATAGCCCTCTAGCATATTCTGTGCAAGAAACTTGCTGAGAAGGTCCCAAAACATCCAAACTAGCCTAGCTGTTTGCGCATGATATCTTCTACTGCTGGCAGATCTCCTCTGGGGCATTTGCACTTTAATCTCCACTCTGTGCACCACAAGATGCTCCTGTCTGAGAGATTGGCCTCTTTTTGCTGTAATAACTCTTACCGTCAAAGCCTTGGGTCCTCTGCAGGACAGTGTCAACGGTTACAGGTCCTAGAGCTGGACCTTGCCAATTGCAGGCTACTAAGGACTGTATGCTGAGGTTGCTGATGGCCAGGCAGAGGTCTCTGAGCACTTCGCAGTGATCAGGGAAAATAGGCTGGACTGAACAGGAGAGAGCACTAACATTCATTTATACTAACTCCAAAAATGCCAGCCATCAAGCCTGACCCTATTATGGGAAGAACATTACACGAAGCCAGATACACCAACATTTCTCCACAGCTTCAAACCTTATTCCTATCCACAATCAGCTCATCTATTCACCCCTTCTCCCCTCCCTCCCTATTTCTACCTTTAGCTGTCCATCCTCTTCTGCAGTCCTTACTACTATTTTCCTTAATACTGTGCATAAGACAGTAATGTGCTGGGGTAGGTGTTCAGGCTTGGCCAGTGTGACCCTCTATTGATTTTTCAATAAAGTAGAATCATAGAATCATCAAATATCTTGAGTTGGAAGGGACTCATAAGGATCATTGAGTCCAACTCCTTGCTTCTTGCAGGACTACCTAAAACTAAACCTTATGACTAAGAGCATTGTCCAGATGCTCCTTGAACTCTGATAGGCTTGGTGCTGTGACCACTTCCCTCGGGAGCCTGTTCCAGTGACCGACCACCCTCTGAGTAAAGAACATTTTCCTAATATCCAAAATGAACTTCCCCTGATGCAGCTTCATAACATTAAATCCAGCACCTCTGTTTCATGACTGTTCCCTTGTGCATATCGCATCCTGCTGTTTTCTGCACATCTCCTACAGATCTCCTGCACTCATACAGCCACAGCACACAAGGGCTATCTCTTTGCTCTGGTCCCCAGGAGGGGATAGGGAGAGGGCCTCTTGTGCAGTGATGATCCTTGTATGATCTGTCCTTAAAAGCATTCTGATCTACTATGTTACTTGTCCTTAATTCCACAGATGGAGTATACTCGGTCTTTTAATGTAACTCTTGTGCGTCTCTGTCCCATGAAGCAATTACACAAAACCATCTTCATGGAGTTTGGCTCCTGGGCTGTGGCAGAGGTCCATTCCCATGGGACCTTTCCAGGTTTAAACACAGAAGGGGACTGCAGATCAGGCCAGAGGAAGGTATTTTCTCAATGCCTTGACTTTTTTGTTCTTCCTCACAATTTTGTTGTCATGAACTATCGGGATCTCTGTGGAAATCTGCCAGACTTTTAATAGGAAGAATAATATAGTCCCTCGTTTTAGAGCAGACAATCTTCAAAATCTTATTCTAATATTGAACAGTTAGACTATTCTGCAAATCTCAACCTCAGTTACGAGTACTCAATAGAGAGGTGTCTGGTGGAGCACCCAAACGTGCCTCCTGGCTGGCAAATTCCAAATCATGTTTTGTGTACAATAACCTTTGTCCTAATAGTCATGGAGATCTGGCATAAGAATCAGAAGTATAGATCCTAGATTGCATTAATTTTTGTAAGGCATAGCAAGGAAATGTTGACATGGTGCAGTGCAATGGAGAAAAAGCTTGTTTGATTACCCAGTAAGGACTGGGAGAAAGCTAGCCAGTACTACATCCATAGTTCCCAAAGGGGATACCCTCAAGCTCAAGCCACTACTCCAGCTGTGTCCATGTTTCTCTAAGTGAGCTAGACCCAGGCTTGGACCAGCCTTCAGCCACAGTACAAGTCAATGGATGTGCAGTAGGTGCAATTCAAGAACTGCAGTTTGGGTGCAGGTTCATATTTAAGCAAACTGGATCATTTAGATGTACCTACTGCAGATGTAATTTGGTAATAGTTTAAAGCTCGCTGTGTAGTCATTACCACTTAAAAGAATTAATCCTGTCAACAATTGCTAACCTAAGGATATGTAAATCCTTTCAGTTTTAGGTCAGTTTGCTCCTCTAACAAAGATAAGAGTGATTTGAAAAACACCTAATCAGAAACTGCAGAGGCTACTGACCTTGCAGCTTCAGATATTTTGCGCAACTCTGTAATAAAAAATATCTTGTCTCTGTGTGCTAAATTTAGCTCATTTGCATGCACACCAGGTAAAGAACCCTGGTTTTGGGACAGGGTGGGTTCTGGCACCCCAGATGGGACTCGAACACACAATCCCTGGCTGAGCAGTAAGCGGCTCAAAGGTGCAATGCTAAAATTGAGATATTGTCTTGAATAAGTGTAATTGTGTTTGGCTTGCATATTTGCACTTGTTTGTATGTTTGAATTTGGTATTTGGAATAAATCTCTATGTAAACCGGCTCCACTGTGGACCACACCACAGTAAGAGATACCTGGTACACATAAATGTGATGAGTTGACGACCTCTAGCTGAATGTATGCAGACTTGGATTAAGAAAATTTGGTATTTGCTTGCATGTTTGAACTTGGTACCAAAAGAAACTCATTTGGGGAGACAACTATATAATGGGAACCAACTCCTCTACTGAAATATCATCTTGCTCCCCCTTAGGATGCATGCTTACACATCAAATGGTATCCTCTGATAAAAAGAAAGTTTGAAATTATATCGTACTCAATTGTGGCCTTTGTGTATGTGCTGGTTTGACTGAAAATGGGTTAATTTTCTTCGTGCAGTTAGAAACCTTTCTTTTTCATAGCTGGTATGCTCATTATTTGGACTTAGTTTGAGAACAAGCAGATAACACCCTAGCACAGAGCTAATGTTTTTAATTGCTCTGGTCTGAAAGCCAAGGACACTCTGAGTGCTCTGCCCACAGGTGTGAGGCANATTGCCTTGAGTATCTTTTATTTCTATTTTATATATATATATTTACTAATAGTGTATTAGTATTTTTTTATTTTATTAAATTGTGTTTATCTCAATCCAAGTTTCTCCCTTCCCTTTTGATTCTCTCCCCTGTTGGTGGGCGGTGGGGGAGGGGGTGAGCGAGCAGCTATCATGGTTGTATTGCTAGCTCGGGTTAAACCACGACAGTGTAAATTGGATAATGAGGAAAAATGGACTGAATATGGGATTCTAAGTTATAGTACTATATTTCAATTAATGTTGTTCTGCAGAAGTTTGGAAAAATGGGATGAAATACAGTACTGTATGTTAATTTTTTCTTATTGTTACACAATAATTTTGAGATCAGAAAAAAATAACGTAAGTTGTTAAACTCTGATTCACATGTAATTTATGCACTAGATGAAGATATGAAAAAGAAAAGTAAATGCTGAGATGAATGTGAAATCGGGAGAGGCCGTATTAAAAAGCTGCTGGAATATGGACTGACTTCGATCCAGACAATGAAAATAATAGAATTATGTTTAATATGTCATTTGTTGACATCCGTAAGAAATTGCAAAAGTAGATGGGGCAGAAGGAATGACTATTTCTCAATTAATTGGAATTGCGTAAAAAGTGTTGTCCTGCTTTTGTTAAAAACAA